>JAVDOI010000328.1:0-89328 GCA_032191485.1 Leptoclinus maculatus
GTCACTGTCACAGGATGTCCCTCTCTTCCCCAGGAAAACACACACACACACACACACATATGTTGTTTACCCTTTCGAAGCTGCTAACAGACATTTCCCATGTACACACACACACACACACACACACACAGATAAACACACACCAGCATCATCATCATTGAAAGAAAACTTTATTTTGATGCAGAAAAAGTTATGTTGTCGATGTGTGTGTGTGTGTGTGTGTGTGTGTGTGTGTGTGTGTGTGTGTGTGTGTGTGTGTGTGTGTGTGTGTGTAGCTCATGGCCTCAGGTGAAAGCTTCCGCTGCTTCTTCCCCGTTAAGAAAAATGCGCGTGTGTGTGAGTGTGTGTGAGTGTGTGTGTGTGAGAGAGAGGGAAGGTGGGGGAGTGAGCTGGGCGGAGCCAGGAGGAGGGGGTTGCCCTACGGACTGCTGGGGGCGTGGCTTAGAGAGAGAGAGGCGGGCCTCTCCCCAGCTTAGTCAGATGGACGTCTGCATTGTGAGGCATTTGAACACAGGACACCGAGTGGATCACACACACTTTAACCCGCACACACACACACACACACACACACACTGGTGGAGTATCAGCGCTCGGAGCGGGACGGACTGCACCTGTCCGACACACACTCTCTATCCTCACACACACACACACACACACACACAGAGGAGCTGACCGGTCGTCCCTATGTGTGGATGGGACCAAAGTTACACGGTGAGTACGGAGCAGCTCGAGACACCCGCTGACTTTTTAACATGTAGACCAAAAAGAAGAAGAAACTCCTGAGGGACTTCTTTATCTATTTATTTAGAAATTTAGAAAGAAATAGATTTGAGCTCCTTTTGTGTTTGTTTTTTACTTTTATTTTAATTGTATGTTAAACTTTCTGAACAGTAGAATTTAAATGGCTTCTTGACTCAAACGTGTATTTACTTTTTAAGGTTGTTTTAAATCAGATTTCCGTCTTTTTGGTGCTTGTTTCTCGTTTTTTTTATTTCTGACTTGATCAGAATGTTTTATTTTATTTGAATGCTGCTGGTGTCTTCTTTTTATTATTCTTTTTATTCATTTGGATTTAGTTCAGAGTGTGTATCTGCTGCTTGGAGGTGTTTGTCTTTGAGCGAGTTGTTTGTTCTGCACCTCAGTTTGGGACTTTAGTTTGTGTTGCACACTTTAAGGAGTTTACATTTGGTTTTTAATGAAGACAGCTGGACTCAGATGGACATGAGTGACTTTTTTTTTGTGACCTCAATTTGACTTTTTGGATTTAAATGAGTGTGATTTCTCATTGCTGTTTTGAGTTTGTTTTCCCCTGATAGTTGCTCAAACAGCTCACAGAGTTTCATCTTGACTCAACTTATTAAATTGTTCCTTCGTTTGAAATTCCTCTGACTGATGTGCACACTCAGCATTTTTTTTTGCGTCTTTCAGTTGGTCGAAAATATGCGAGAGGTGAATTGTTTCTGTTTTTGGTTTCACTATTAGTTTTGGATGTTGCAGCTGTTATGCAAAGAGTTCAGCTGAGAGCTGAAATATTGAGAAACATTTCCATTTTATGATCAGGTTTTTTTTAATGTGCTTTATTTAAATGGCAAATTTAAAGCAGAGCAGAGACTGTTGCATTCTGTGTGTGTGTGTGTGGGGGGGGGGGGGGGGGGGGGGGGTGCAGCCCTTGGGAGAAATTACATTTTATTGCTGGAAATGTTTTTACAATTCAAATAATTGAATAATGATTGAATTCATTTGAATGATTTGCTCCAGTTTGAGGAGTTTTACTGTTACAGGATGTTTGAAGCAGCTTTTTTCTCATAATAATTCAGATTTTAAGAGCATTTTTCTGCAAGTTTAGAACAAGAAAGAAAAGAAAGTCAGCTGCCGTGTTCTGTCAGAAGAGATGACGACTTATTGATTTCAATGTGTGGTTTCTGTTTTCATTTTTTTTAAATCACTCGTCAGTAAGAAGAGGAGATGTGAGTTCATCTCTTTGTGTCATTTCTTGCTACTTCTTATGTATTTGTGTTGTTGGTGAGAGTGGTTCGCTGTGTGACTGGAGCCAGTTGGATGTGAAATCATTTTCTTTCTTGCGGCTGCAGAAGAATTCACAGTGTGGTCTCTGTTGATCTGCTGCTTTTCCGCTCGCCTGCGTGGGATGAGCTGCATGTTTTTCCCTGAGTGGATATCTGTGTGTGTGTGTGTGTGTGTGTGTGTGTGTCTTGGGTGGGATCTCGTTTGAAGTTTTGTTTGCGCTGCTGTGGCCCCCCAAATGGAAAAGTTTTGGCGCTCCCTTCCTCATTACCCCCCCCCCCCCACACCCTCCATGTCCATTACCAACACACACACACTCACACACACACACACACACGCTGGTAGTCGGGATGATTTGCCGGTTCCGCTGCAGTGCCACTCTGCTTCCAATTTTAGCTTCATTCAGACACAGACAGCGTTTCCTTCCTCTGTCTTCAACCCCAGGAAGAGACGGGAGGAGGAAGAGGAGGAGGAGGAGGAGGAGGAGGGGGGGGGGGGGGGTTTAGGTTCATAATCTTCTCTCACAAACTGATAACTCAGTTACACTTTCTGGAGAAAAAAAAAGAAGTCGTAAACACTCCAAAGGGAATGTGAGAAGTTAATTTGCTTTCACTGAGAGAGAGAGTTGTCTGAACAATTATCCAACATTACGTCTACAAACAGGTTTTATTTATGGTGAACGTGTGGATTTAAAGGAAAATATTCAGCAGCTGACGTTCGCTGTTGATGTCTGAAAGCATCGGGATTTTGTTTTATTTCTTTTAATTTAATTCGTTAGAAAATCTCTGAATTCTTAATGGACACAGAAGACTTTTATACGAGACACGAGTCGAGTTCAAAGTCTCTCAGCCTGACTCATCCTCAATTGTACTTTGTGGTTTTTATGGACAGAAAAAAGAAAAGAAAAGACGAATATGAGAAATCACTTAAATTCATTTTCCGAGATGGGAAACATCACTTCTTATTGCGTCTGATGATAATCATCAAACAAATGAATAAAGAGTAAAAACGCTGGGTTTTGATAGTCGTTGCCGGACAAATGACCACAATATGATCATCGTGTTGTTAAAGTGATCACTTGTTGTGAATGAATGCAGGTTTTTATTCCATGATTGTTTCCCAAATTAGTTTTTTTGTAAACAGTAGACAAGACAAACTGCTTCCCGTGTGTGTGTGTGTGTGTGTGTGTGTGTGTGACAGCAGCATTAGTCAGACCCCCCCCCCCTCACTGAGTCACCCCACATAATAATCAGAGCTCTTCCTCTCTTCTTGCTCTCCTTCTTCATCACTTTTTATCACTTTTTGTCCGATTCCTTTTCCTCCCACATCTCCTCCTTTTTCTTTCCTCACTTATCTTTTTTTCCCACTTAGTCCTCTGTCTCACTCCTTTCCTTCCTTTCCCCCCTTTCTCTTCTCATCTTTACCTTTCTTCTTTCTTTCTTTGCCTCTCATAGTTTGTTCTTCCCTCTTTCTCTCTCCTTCTTCCCTCAGATCTCCGTCCTCTCCTTTCCTCCATCCTCAGTCTTTCTGCATGTTTAATTGGTGGAAATGCTTTCATAAAGGAGATCAAAAAATTAAAAATCTCTCTTTTTCTTCCAACCAGGCGACCTCTCATAGCTCGGCCATGTTGACCAGTGAGGGGGCGCACGCCATGGAGGAGGAGGAGGACGACGCGCACCACGGAGCCAAGATGGCCTCCGCCGCCACCACCAGCTCCGGCTCGGACAGAGCGGAGACGACGGCGGCGGCGGACGTGGAGATGGAGGAGGCCGACATGACCCGATGGACGGAGGCGGAGTTCGAGGAGAAGTGCACGTACATGGTCAAAGACACGGCGTGGGAGGCGGGGCCAGACGGCGACTCCGTGACGACGACGACCAGGGCCGAGGCGTCGCTGCCCCGGAACCTGGCCTTCAAACACCCGGCTGACAGCAAGGAGGTCAGAATCAGACACACACACACAACCCGACAAACCTTCTCTCCGCACACACTCAGGCAGAGAAAGCCATCTGCTCAGAGCTCGTGAGTCAGATCCCGGTCATGTAATGGAGAGGGGTCGTGTCTCGCCATGAAACTGCACTTACACACTTACAGACGAATCTGTGAGTGTGAGTGGGTGAAACGCCTGAAGCAGGAGTTTACACACACAAACACACACACACTGTAAATATAGTTGTGTGAACACTGCGACTTCATCGGCTCGTATCCATACATGCACTGATGACGGCTTTATCCCAAGTGTGTGTGTGTGTGTGTGTGTGTGTGTGTGTGTTTCAGATCTCATAGACGTCGTGTCATTAAAGCAGCTGCAGTACCTTTGTCTGCTGGCAGGGAGCGCAGTTCAACATCTCAACAGACAAAACACATGTGCTGAGGTTAATGATGTTATAATGTCAACTTTGACCCCTCAGGTTATTCTTCTTTAAAAAAAGAATAATGTGATTCAGGTCGTCTAGAAACCCTGAACGTTTAGAGAAGATCAGACGCATCAGCTGATGATGATCAATAACTGCAGGTGAAGAGAAACCTGATCAGCACGTCTCTTTTCCTCCGTGAATCTTTCTCAACTAACCAAATAGCAAACCTTGTGACTCTAAAGCATGAAGTTTAAATTATCGATCGAGCCGGAGGTGAAAAAGTCAAAGCGTCAAAGGTTGAAGCTGAGGTTAGATAACGGTGAAGTATTGCACAGAACCAAACTGACTCTCTGGTAATGGGAACAAAAACAGGATGTTTAGCGACTGAGACTCGAGACAAAGTAGTTTGCAAATTTGCGTTCCATCAGCGCTAATTATTAAAGGAGATGCATCGTGCTCGCTTCCAGGTTCATGGTTGTGTTTGGGGTTTCTACTGAAACACGTAAACATGCTTTAACGCTCAGGAAACTCTTTTCTTTCTCACGTCGTGTCCGTGTGAATATACCTGTATTCACCGTGTCTCTGAAACGCTCCGTTTTAAGCGCCTGTCTCTTTAAGAGCCCCTCGTTTAAAGGTTTTAAAGCTTTCACACTTGCTTTATGATTTAAAAAAAAAGACATAGATATCTCACTTTAAATGATCAAGAGCGTGAAAAAGCTTTGTCCAATTACACCGATTTGTAAGGTCTTCACACACAGCGGCGGAGCTCTGCTTGTGTTTGTCAGAGTGCACGACTGCAGGTCAAAGAGTCGGGACTTTTCGGCAATTTTGACACCTTGTGAGTTGAGATCACATAGATTTTCTCGTCAGTGGGCTTATCAACGGGAAACTGAGGCAAGAACCCGAGAGAGAAGCTGATGCGC
Organism: Leptoclinus maculatus; assembly: GCA_032191485.1. NCBI lineage: Eukaryota > Metazoa > Chordata > Actinopteri > Perciformes > Stichaeidae > Leptoclinus > Leptoclinus maculatus. The sequence goes on from JAVDOI010000328.1 coordinate 5,303, forward strand.
TGATCAGCTAATAGTTATCTGGAGGACGGGAGTTTGTCGCTCTGATAAAAGACGATTGTGTATTTGGGTCAAAGAGACATTTTAAAAGTCTGTTAATAAGTCAGGAAAAAAAAAACAGGGACAGAGGGGATTTCCCATTCCACTTTAGGGTTTTGGGAAAGACGTCTGTTTGCGTGGGTCATGCATGAAGAAAGTGTGTGTGTGTGTGTGTGTGTGTGTGTGTGTTTGAACCCGATGTCTAGTCGCCACATAATCCCTTTCTTTTCTCTTCCTCTTCCTCCTCCTCCTCCTCCTCCTCCTCCTTCCATTTTTCTTTTGTTCTTTGATTGAATCAGACAAGAAACAAAAGTTTTCTTTTATCTGGATGTTTCTGAAGTGGCAGCAGTTTTGGTTTGATGTGGTGACGAGTGGAGGTGCGTCGAGAGATTTGAAAAGAGATTTTACAGGTTTTTTTTCTGTAACCACACACACACACACACACACACACACACACACACACACACACACACACACACACACACAAACCGAATGAACCAAAGTGTGAGGTTCATTAATTATCTCCCTGTGTGAGTCTGTGTTTGTGCAAACAATACGACTTAATTAGACTTAATGACACATATCATATGGATGTGCACGACGGCGTGAAAACACACACACGCACACTTAAACACTCCGTAACTACGGCAAGTCTCGTGGTCCAAAACAAATGTGTAGTTATCACTAACGTGCAAAATGATCTGTTATTATAAGTTATAATCTGTCGTTTTTTAAGATATTAAAAGGGAGTTGATGAGTAACATTTTTTTGCACAAGGCTTGACACACACACGCACAACAACACACTTCAAAGAACTCTCCGATCTTTTGTGTAACCCGTCCGTGTGTGTCTTTGCGTGCAGGTGGTCGGCGTGTGCAGCAGGGAGTACATCCCCAAAGGAACTCGCTTCGGTCCCCTGGTGGGAGAGATCTACACGGCCGACAGCGTCTCCAAAGACTCCAACCGCAAATACTTCTGGAGAGTGAGTCTCACACACACACACACAGACAGACACACACACACACACACACACACGCACTTCCTCAGAAGCCGGAGGGACCCCTTCCTGTGACGTCACACGCGTCTAAAGTCAGTCAGTGGAACAGGAAACTGGGCTCGCTGTTTTTCTGTGTGTGTGTTCATGAGACAGAGAGACGCGGATGTGATGTCACCTTCGCACAAATAACATGTCATACTGTGGTTCCTGTAAGTCCACACACACACACACACACACACACCGTTCGACAGAATACCCTCCATCACTACCAGTAACTGACAGTGAGAGTACACACGCCTCCAAACCACCTACCTGACCACCGCCTACACACACTGTGTGTGTGTGTGTGTGTGTGTGTGTGTGTGTGTGTGTGTGTGTGTGTGTGACTTGCATGAAAAGAAAGAGTCACTATGCACCAAACCACAGCCAGACACTAAATCTGAAAGGTGTTCCATTCATGCTCATATCGCACTTTCTCACACACACACACACACACACACACACACACACACACACACACACACACACGAGCTGAGCCGAGAGAAAACGAGAGATCGAGGGGGAGTGAAAGAGAGAGAGAGAGAGAGAGAGAGAGAGGGGGAGGAGAGGTAGAAGATGAGTTGGTCCTTCCTTTCCCTTTTCAATATAAAAGAGGATCTCCTCCTCCGCGACACTCTTGTCTGTTTTCGTCTGAGGGAGACGAAGATGAAGAGAGCGACATGGTGAGGAGGGACGGATGAATAATAAATAAGACATTTGGACAGTTTGTTACCTCGTACTTAGTATTTTCTAGTTACTTTTTTTATTTGCTGTAGTTATTTAGTCATTTTCTCTATTATTAAATTAGTTCTTTAATTATTTACACATGTATTTTGTGAGTTTTTGCTTTCTCAGCTCCTTACTAATGAACACATTTAGTCACTGGGTTACTTTCTCCGTTCTTTATTTGTTGTTAGTTGGTAAATAGTTAGTTGAACGTTGTTCGCCGAAGCAAAAAAATAGAATGATTTACATAAAACTAAAAAATACTTCTAAAACTTCTTGTACCCCATCAGAATGATCAGAAACACTTTAATAATAATAATCAAAATGATCCACAATAATAATCAAAATGTAATCTAAAGCGTATATATTTCTTCTTCCTTCCAGATCTACGAGGACCGGGAGTTCCACCACTTCGTCGACGGTCTAGACGAGACCCGCTCTAACTGGATGCGCTACGTGAACCCGGCCCACTCGGCGGCCGAGCAGAACATCGCGGCGTGCCAGAATGGCATGGAGATCTACTTCTACACGGTGAAGCCCGTCCCCGCCGGCGCCGAGCTGCTCGTCTGGTACTGCCACGACTTCGCCCGACGTCTCCACTACCCGCCGTCCGGAGAGCTGATGATGCAGAAAATCAGTAAGTCCACAAGTTGATTTTTTTATCTTTTTATTTAAAACTTTAAGACTTTTATTGTGAAAGAATAGGCTGTTTTTTTATTAAATGCCTGATTCTGAGCTGCTGTTAGAAAATATATCAATGTAGGTGTGTGTGTGTGTGTGTGTGTGTGTTGAGTGTGTCCTGTCGCCGCTCTTAAAGTCTCACGGTGTTTGTGAGTGTAGCTGTGTCTCCTTCCTCTCTGAACGTTGGCCTGTCATTATCTCACACACACACACACACACACACACACACACACAAGACCAACAACCTTTCATCTCTGTCAGTGCCATCGTTGTATTTGTGTGTGTGTGTGTGTGTGTGTGTCAGTGACAGTGTAATTACACAGACGGGGGGATATGGCCCCTAATGCCACAGTCTTACACACTTAAACACCCGCTTTTAACATGAAAGCTCACACTCACATACAACCTCAATAAAAGGAGCAGAGACTGTGTTTTGCAGGACTGTGTGTGTGTGTGTGTGTGTGTGTGTGTGTGTGTGTGTGTGTCTTCCGTGACCTTTTTTTCATGAGTGAAAAAACGTCTAAAAGTAAGCGTCAGATTTCTCCGTCCTCATAGAGAACTATTCCTCTGATGTCAACCCAAAACCTTTAAATTCACCTTTTCATGACGCAGCGGATTCAGTGGAGCAGATCAAAGAGAGAGAGAGAGAGAGAGAGAGAGAGAGAGAGAGAGAGAGAGAGAGAGAGAGAGAGAGAGTGGGAGCTCAGGGGTTTCCAGGTGTGACTGTGGGTTAATGGCAGTGTTACGCTGGTCGAGGAACCAGCAGACCCAGCCTGGGCGACTCCACTGCCCAGGGGAAAAATGCGCATGACCTGGGGGGGGAAAGAGGCAGGAGGTACCCTCCTCCCCCCCCCCCCCCAAAAAAAAAGAAAAGCCTGAGTGTGTATACAGTATATGTGTTGTCTTTAATTAGCTGCCTCTGTCATTAAGCCCCACGGGCTTCTGTTGACCTGCCAGTGACTTGGATTCTGCCGTTTACCTGAAACGCGTACCTGCACTTGTTCTGCAGAGCTTTAAGTTCTTCGTTTAGTTTTTTTTTTGGGGCTTCTGCTGAGCGTATACGTTCCTCAAATGAGTACTGAATGGGACAGGAGTTTTTTTTTTAGAGTCAGAAATAATGTCATCGGCTGAGTAAAACCAAGAAAAGACCCACAATCCTTCTGACTAAGTTAACGGTGAACCGAAACCCAGGCTACAGGGGGCGAAAGGTAAAAGGAGAGGAAGCTACTGATACGGATCCTAGTATTCACGCCATCCGGTTATCTAAGTTGATTTAAGTTCGCGTTTCGTTCGTTTTCAGCATATTGTTTTGTGTCGTCTTGTATCGCATGGATGCGTCTCACTATTTCGTTCTGGCCTTTTCTTTGCAAATCAAACTCGGCAACATCGTGTATTTTAATCCCGAGGAGTTTAACACGTCTACTGCGTGTTTATCGCTCTGGTTTTTGATCTTTCCAGTGCAGTCATAGCAAAACCAGACGACTGTCTCTCTGTGTGTGTGTGTGTGTGTGTGTGTGTGTGTGTGTGTGTGTGTGTGTGTGAGCAAAATGACTGAAGGTGTCTCACTCCCTCACTTTCTCCTCTCTCTTCTTCTCTCACTCTTTTTTTTTTGTCTTTAAGCGTTGGCCGTGTGTGTGTGTGTGTGTGTGTGTGTTGTGTTCAAAGACGCTCTGCCGACAAAAACACTCTCTCTTCTCTCTCACACACACACACACACACACACACACAGTCATAAGCATGACATGCCAACACATTCACACCCACTCTTTTCATCTCAAACACATGCTAGCAAATACTGTGTGTGTGTGTGGGGGGGGGGGGGGGGGGGGGTCGGCCATTTGCCTTGATATATCTGCTACTTGAAAAGACCAGAGAGAAGGTGGAGGAGGGCGTGCTGGAGGTAGAGTCGCCCCCCCCCCCCCCCCCCCCCCCTCTGTTGACTACTTGAACTTCCTGGCAGAGGGGCCGTGTTGACAGATTAATATCTCCAAGATGGCCGCCCTGTTTGTTTTCTAGAAAAAAGGGAAGGAGGGAAAAGGAGGAGGAGGAGGAGGAAGGCTAACTGATAACCTCAGTGTTTACACTCTGCCGCTATACTACTGATGCAAGGGTCACCGACTGAGTGAGAGGGTGAATCGGGGAGGGGACAGTCAAACAAATTTCATCAGTGCTGGCAGTCAGGATTAACTTTGACAAGCTCCATCTCTCACACACACACACACACACACACACACACACACTCCCCTCTGGGTGACCTCATGGTAAAAAGTTGACTGGGCAGTAAATGAGCTTGCAGATAATAGACGGCGGCGTTTTAAGGGGCCATTTAACAGCCGAGATGTGCTGCTAGCTGACTAGCCAGGGCTTTTAGAGAGAGTGTGTGTGTGTGTGTGTGTGTGTGTGTGTGTGTGTGTGTGTGTGTGTGTGAGAGCTCTCCTCCTAATCCACTCTTTCATCATGCGGAGGAGACAGTAGGTGTGAGTGACTGAGGAGGAAGCTCTCTAATCTGACCTCTGACCCGGAAACAATAGCGCATGGCGAGGAAAATCAGTAGAGTAGGAGCTTGATCAGAAGTGTGTGTGTGTGTGTGTGTGTGTGTGTGTGTGTGTGTGTGTGTGTTCGTTCACCAAAAGTGGAAGAGTCAACAAATCAGACAGAGGCCTTTGTCTGCATGCGCCTCTGTGTAACTTGTCACGAGGTGTGTGTGTGTGTGTGTGTGTGTGTGTGTGTGTGTGTGTGTGTGTGTGTGGAGGGCAGGTGGAGGCCAAGCAAGGATATCTTTAGCAGGAAACCTTCCATCAGCTCTGTGTGTCTGCCACCATCTTTGATTTTATCTTGATTTTATAGGCACACACTCACAGATACAAACACACACACACAACGCCTGAAGGCAGCTGTCACGCCTCACTTCCTGTCTTTTGCCCCCTCGTACCCCAAGCTCGTTCGTCAAATCTGTCGCCTTAATTGGCCCACTGAGTTACTTCTGGTGCTCCTTAACCCTGTGACACACACATCTTTGCTGAAGAAAACTTTGTGACATGCAGAGCTTTTTTCTCTGCAGAGTTTTCATAGAAGTCATGGCTACTACTTTAAATGGCAAAACATTGGAGGCATGTATTAATTGGCCCCCAAAGGGGAACCAGGAGGACCTTATCTTGATCTGGTGAACTCCCACTGACCTCCCTTCTCTCTCTCTCTCTCTTTCTGTCCCTTCAGAGCAGTCTCTCAAGCAGCAGCAGGTGAGCAGCGAGGAGCGTCTGGTCTCCAGCCCGTCCCCCGTCGCGGTGACCCCCACGCCGCCCAAGAGGGAACACAGCGTCCTCTCCATTCTCCGCGGCACCTCCTCCTCCCCTTCCTCGTCCGTAAAGAGGGAGCCCAGCCGGCCGCTCCCCACCCGCCCGCGCTGCGCCGACAGCCCCGAGCAGCCCCTGTACCCCCGCGCCCTCTACCCGGCTCTCAGGCCCCACCCTCACATCCCCGAAGACTTCCTTGGCCACAAACCTGGCCAGCTCGGTTACCCCATGACCCGTTCCCCTGGCAATCAGTCCTCAGCCACACCCAGCCCGTCGGCGAGGAGCAGCCCGGACAGCAGCCCCCAGGGGAGCCCCTCGGGCCCGGCTTCTTTCTACCCCGCCAGACTGGGTTCGTACCCCGGTTACTCCCCGCCACCTACCCCTCTCTCCTCATCCTTCTACCCTCCAGGCGCCCCTTACTCACGCTACCTCCTTCCCCATCACTACCCTCTCCCTGGCGGCGGCGTCCCCGCCGTAGGAGCAATCTTTCCCAGGATGTACCCCTTCTACAGCAGCCTCCTGCCCCCTCACGTGCCCCTCCTGCCCTCCGACACAGCCGGGAGGCGCTTCCTGATGCCTGACCACGTCCACCCCGCCTCCATCTCTGCCCAGAGAGATTTCCTCCTCCCCCGGCCCACCAGTGCCTTCCAGGCGGCCACCTCTCTGAAGGACAAAGCAGCGCCTCACCACCCTTACCCGGGGCACCCTCACCCACACAGACCCGCCCACATCCCCTCCAGCGGCTCCCCGACGGCGGGCACAGCACCCCCCAACGAGCGGGTGCCCACCAAGCCTACCTCGGCCCTGCTGGGCAACGCCAGCGAGCATTGCTCCGACGAGGAGGCCATCAACCTAAGCAAGGTGAAGCGCGGCCCGGGCTCAGCGGGCTACAAGGCGCTGCCGTACCCGCTGAAGAAACAGAACGGCAAAATCAAGTACGAGTGCAACGTGTGCAGCAAGACCTTCGGCCAGCTGTCGAACCTGAAGGTGAGGATCTGAACACCGCCGAGTTGTTCCGTGTTTGTCTTTCAACACTTCCATTGATGGAACGATAATAAGGCGGTTAATCAGAGAGGCAGACGCAATGTTCAAAGCCAAATACTTGGTAATGTGAGGATGATAGTCCAGTCATTAGGCAGGTTTTACAGCACTTAGAAGAGCAAGGACCGCCACAAAAAGATAATATTTCTTTACCACTTTTACTTTGTTGGTTTGTTTGACGTTTACAATATCTGAATATGCCTAAGCAGATCTTCTTCTCTTGTCATGCAGGTTCATCTTCGAGTCCACAGTGGAGAGAGACCCTTCAAATGTCAGACCTGCAACAAAGGCTTCACGCAGCTGGCTCACCTGCAGAAACACTTCCTGGTCCACACCGGGGAGAAGCCACACGAATGCCAGGTGAGAAGCAATGCTGACAGGCGGATTTCCTTGAACAGATGAGTTGATAAGCGACATTTAGTTTGTGGGTTGCTACAAGCCGCTGACAATATCTTTTCATCACTTCCAGGTTTGTCACAAGCGCTTCAGCAGCACCAGCAACCTGAAGACTCACCTGCGCCTCCACTCGGGGGAGAAGCCCTACCACTGCAAACTCTGCCCAGCCAAGTTCACCCAGTTCGTCCACCTCAAGCTGCACAAGCGCCTGCACTCCCGCGAGCGCCCGCAGAAATGCCCACACTGCCACCGCCACTACATCCACCTGTGCAGCCTGCGGCTCCACCTGAAGGGCTACTGCCCGGCCGTCTCCGGCCAGTCCGCCTCGGAGGAGCTGCAGCACGCCAACGAGGAGATCGAGCGCTTCGACGTCAGCGAGCACGCCGAGCAGCTGGAGCAGCTGCAGGGAGGGGCGGAGGTGGAGGCCATGCTGGAGAAGCAGGTCTTGGGGTTGCTGTGGAGGGAGCCGGACCTCAAGTCCTCCCACTTCCACCCACACCACAACGGCGGCGCCGCCGACCTTCTGTCCGCGGGTTACGGTGCGTACGAGTCCCCGAATGAGACGTCGGTCATCAAGATGCGGCACGGCGGCACCGTCCTGTCGCTTCCCGCCAACGTCACCGTCAAGCAGGAGTCAGAGGATCACGCATAAGTGACAAAGAGTCAAGACTTGCACGACTCGCGGGCGGACTGGGTTGCCAGTAGCAGCAGCTGTAAATAGATAATTCTCTACCTGGTTGTCATCAGGAGTGACGTCATGATCACACCAGGTTTACAACCTATCAGGGACTCGCGTACTCAGGGCTCAAGAGACACTGTCCCGTGACTACTTAGCGGTTTATTATACTTAAGAGACAATCATCTACCCAGGATTTACCTTGGATGTAATTAATATAATGCTATTATCATTATTGTTGCTGTATTATTTGGTCTCTATTTTCAAATGTCTTTGTTTCATTTTTTTTTTTTGATCAATTAGTTGTTATATAACCTCCTTAATTTATTACACTTTTTATTTGTTGTCTTCAGAAGCAATAAGTGGAAGGGATGGTTACACTGACGGGGTGAAATCAATGTAAAAGACTATTTTTCTGTTGATGTTGTTTTGTTTTTTTCTCTGTGGCCATTTCTCTGTCGATAGTCACTCCCTCTATGCCTGTATCCGTCCGTCCTGCGACCTCTGACCTATAGAACCAGGGGCGTCCACTCTTCAGGGGTTTATTTTCTATTTAAATTTAGAAACAAAAATAGCAGGTTTAAAAAAAAAGAAGAAAAAAAAAAAAAGAAGGGGTTGAAAAACTTGCCAAAGTGCGGCACATAAATTTGTTAATTTAGCAAGAAGAGCTTTATTTCAACCGTGCTTGATAGCTTCCCTAAAGTATGTCTGCGTCCTTTTCTGATGCCTGAACTTAATTTAAAACAAAAAAGGGCATTTTTTTTCTTTGTATATTTTTCACAACGGTTACCTCAGTGTGCATGTGACGATATGCGTGTTTGTATGTGTGTGTGTGTGTGTGTGTGTGTGTGTGTGTGTGTGTGTGTTTAAAGGGACAGCTAAAGGTGGGAGCTTTCTATTTATTTGCGTTTTGCTACTTGAAGAAGAAACCAAAACTAAACTGGAGTGCAGCTCTTCATGTGGTCCAAAAGGAGCGGCACAGCCCGCTCAAACATGTAGCACATACTGGACCCCCCACCCCCCCCCCCCCCCCCTTTTTATTTCTCGTCACTCCTGTTTTTATTTTTCTACAACACTGTCAACGCCCAACGGGGAGGTGAACATCCTCCGATTTAGGGATTCACACTTGACGCTAGTAACCAAAGTTCACGTAGCTTTAATTTTCACACCAAAAAAAAAACAAAACAGAAGAAAGGAAAATGAAAACAAGGGAAGAAGGACTTAAGGAATCAAAATGCTGAAGAAGGGAAGATGCGTGTGTGTATATGATGAAGTGTTCACTCTTTCGCTGTGGTCTCACAGAAGGTTTTTTTAATGTAGAGGTTTTGTTGTTGTTGTTTGTTAATATTTTCGGTTGAGAAGCAATGGCCCCTTCTTCAACCCCACCCGTCCGCCATCTTGTTGAACTGGCATACACCAAAGCACCTCGGCCTTCTTTTTTTATGCACTGGCCCCTCCCCCCCCCTCCTCCTACTTTATAACTTCAGTACCGATGCTTGCACCATTTACACTGTGTACAATATCACTGAAACCGGTCATAACGGCATTAAGACTCAACTTAATGTCACTGAAGCAACTGTGATTTTTCTGTAGCAGTTGTAACATCAACAACCTGAATCTGTAGCTCCTCTGTTTCATCTCATCCTTCTCTCTAACTAATGTTCGACCAAAGCGTCTCTTTCTCTGTTCAGAGCTTTAACTCCAGAGGAGAATTCCCCCAAAGGACTGTCTTCTGTTTACATTCTGGTTTACATAGTTATTTATGTGCAAAAATGTAAAAAAAAAAAAACAAGAAAAAAAAAGTGTAAATTATGATATAAATGTTCACTGCTCTAATCTAAACCCTGTGGCTCTGTGTGTTTTTACATGTGAACGTACTTATGAAGGTCATCTCAGATAATTGAAGTGGATATATATATATATATATATATATATATATATGTGTGTGTGTAGTAGTAGTGGTAGAGCTAATGAATATTTAACTCTTAAATACTCTACTATATTCATTTTACTATTTGAAAGGCACATCTGCCATTTTAAATGTTTACATGTGAGAGGTTTCTTTTTAAAAAGCTTTATCCATTTTTTTTTTTATTCACCTTACCATCAGAAACCATTTTCTCCAGAAACTCCGGAGAATGGTCGCCTATGAAACCGAAATACATGTTTTGGTGAAATTAATCCAAAAAAAGTAACAAGACTTTAGTTTCCTGTGAAGGGAAACAGCTGAAGTATAATGGGACACTGGCTAGCTGTTAAGCTACAGGCTAACGGGCTATAACAAAGGAAGCTAAGCTAACAGAATGGCTAAGTTCTCAACAACTACAGTAACCTTACTCTTTAAATATATATATTTACTCAAAATATAACTTCAAATAAAAAATAACCGTAGATAAACTTGTGAAATAGTCATGAAATGCAATCTATTGGTTTCTTGTACATGGACATGAATTTTTCGTGTCGCTCAGGACAAAAACAATAATAACTTTATTTATATAGCACCTTTAAAAACAGAGTTTCCAAAGTGCTTTGACAGACAAAGCAGCAAAAGCAAGAAAATAACAACAGAAAGCTCAGTGAGGCGCAACAAAGCACGACAACTAAGGTAAACGGTACAATAGATGAAACGGGGGGAAAAACGATAAAAATAAACCAAGAAATAAACTATTTCAGGAACTAGCATGAGACTGTTGTGTTGCGTCTTGTTGGGGCAAAGTATAAACAGGAACCGCTAACGCTAAACTGGTTTGTTGACTAGTTACTGCGCATGTGCGCCAAAAATAAGTTCGCTGAATTCAGGTTTCAAAATAAAACATGTATTTAATAACAAATGCAATCTGAATTAACTATCGATAGTAAAATGCTCTCGAGAACAGCTTTCACACACACTCCAAACAGGAAGCTTGTTACCTGAAGGACGAAATGTGATGAAGAGACTGAAATAATCATTTGAATCTCCTTTCATAGTCCGTAAAATATCTGTCTCAAATACTATTGGCTAAAATCCAGCTGACTCCTCCTAGCCTTAGTCAGCTGACTCCCTCGTCATCTCCTATTGGTCTCCGTCTGTAGCTCCTCCTTCTTGGGGTCCCTCTTGGGTCCTCGCTCTATTCTTGGTGTCCTCTGTTAAAGCCCAACTTAAAATCCTGTCTATCCCTATCGACTATTCTTACAGATTAATACATTTATTAATAATACATCCAATAATTGTCTCTTATGGTTCAACACTCCTATAGTAAACATATTGTAAACACTCTACACTAGATAAGTATTCTGGTACTTCCTGATACTTTCACACTTTTTACAAGCATATGTGCGGCATTTCCACGATGCTTCCTAAACTCATTCTAAACATATTACATCTCATAGATAAATATATTGCAACACTTTAACCCATCGTAACATTCTTATTATTTTGACACTTCTATTCACCACAAGAGGTGCTAATCATCATACTAAACTAATTCTATACTTAAATACTGAAATCCTCCACAAATCCCCCCTAACACACTCTTCAGAGTGTGTTACCTTTATGGTCTAAGAGTGAGTTTCCCCAACTAAACAGTCATATCATCAGTCGTTAAAATTCATCCTCATCATCTATACCTAACCAATTTCCCTACATCTTTGTCTCACTAAGCACAGTATCAATTAACCCCTATGTAAAAGTCTACGAATACAACGGCATCAACAGAGGACAAGGACTGTAGCTGATGTGAGCGGCTCTTGTCGTGATGCTGGTTGGTCCAGGTAGAGGACATCTTCAGGATTCATCCTGTACAATGAGGAATAGAAAGAACAATTTCTGAGAAGCTTGTCTGCTCCTTTTTTACTTAACAAAAATGATATTTCCTAATTCAATGTATCTTAAAATCCCAATTTTACCCTATAAAACAAAAAATCCCAAAACAAACTGACAAAACAATATACAGTCAATTTTCCAAAATTTCAATATCTCACCGGATGTTGTCAGAAGTCCATCTGGTCTCAATCAGGTCCTCCAGAATCCCAGTGAAGATGATCAGGAACTGTGTTGTTCAGAATGAAAGTACTACAAGCAAATCCAAACATTTTGCACACCTGCTAAAATCATATTTAATGCCATTCTGTTCTACAAGGCCATTAAACTAGTCTTATCTACCAGCTCATGAAGTCCCACTATGGCATCACGAGTGACGTTTATAAAATGCTGCTGGTTATAATATATGTAATTAATCCTACTGATATCTTCATGGGTTTGATACCCTTCAAAAGAAAACTGATTCTAAACCTGTATATATTTAATTTCCTGCTTTAAATTAAGTAAGCACCCCCCTTGGTACCCTTATGTCATCTATGTAAACTTCTCTAAAATGGATCTCTCATGGTCCAGTCCAACTTGTTGGCACCTATGGACCTCATCCACAGCCAGCTACCTGGTAATACAATAGGAGACTGCTTTCTCCTGTCAGCAGCTGCCTCTGTGTTCATCACCTGTGAAAATAAAACTTAAAACATGTTAGTTAACGTCTTTGTATCTCTTATTGGTCAACACCAAACAATTGAAAGTCTAAATGTTAAATCAAAATTAATTAAAATTGTGAACTAAAGTTAAAATAAAAAATTACAAATGTCGGATCAAAATCAACTATTTCAGTTAAAACACTGAATCAAAATAAACAACTGTAGGACACCAATTGAATTAAAACTGGAGGTTAAAATATTGGATTAAACTAAGTTTACTAAACTAAAGTTGAACTGTTGAATTGAAACTAAAATGAATAATTTAAGCTACAATTAATATTACCAATGGCTATTAAAATACTGAATCAAAACTAAGAGCAACAATCTAAGTAAATGAAAATTAAAATATAGAGTCCAAAACAATGATATCACAAGTTTATCACCAAAAACTCACCTTATTGTAATGTATCTATCAATCTACTAGATGACTAAGTATTTGGTAGTCCTAAAGTAATTACTCCTACAAAAGATAGGTGGTGAAACGTTCTGTAGTTCTCTAATTATTTCACCTCTGGGTTTTCTGGGTAGTGGAGTTTACTGTAATTATCATGCAATTACACCTCCAAACCGCTAGATGTCGAAGTTATCTTCTCTTCTTCTATGGTGTTTTCCTCAAAAAACTGGCGCGAAAACGAACAAAGAAGCTAATGCTACTAGCGGCTATTGTTATTAGCTTGAGCTACACGGTCAAAACGTATCTTCAGCACACACAAAGCACCGTAGTCTCAACTCTTACAATATGCCACATTCACACGCTTCTCAAACTAGTCCTGGCCGTGGCTTCTCACCACCATACCAGATATTATAATCAATAGTCTCCTCTTTCACGATCTAAGGTAGCACCAGAACTGCAATCAGTCTCCAGCTTACCATATCATTCACACAACACAATGCTATCTTAGCACTGCAACCCAATGCAACGACTAAATACACAGTTTCATGTATTATTTCCCCTTTAGGTTTTATCATAACGTAGCAGCCAGTCTCTTCGATTTAAGTAGTTTAACGCCTGTTCACTAGACCCAAAAAACGAGCAAAACTTCGCAGTTCGCCACAGCTCACACAGGGCCCACGAAGCCTTAACTACGCCTTCCAGTTCGCCATAGCTTACAAACTCTCTGCTACTCTTCTAAGAGATCAACCCCACGTTAGCCACCCCTAATTGTCTAAGATACACAGTTAGTACCATGCACTATTTCCCCTCATTACAATTAACTTAACGTAGCGGCCAGTCTCTGCAGCAGTTTAAGCGTATGTTCACTGGACCTGAACCACGTGCACGTCCATGCATCATAAATTCAGTATCGTCCAATTACACACCCTGTTCAACCCGAGCTTTGCCCTCGAAACTATAATTTATTCCCTCCCGCACTTAAGAGTCATCAGTTCCTCAGACCCGAAACTGCCAATGCAAGAACTGAGGGGACCGTCGCCTTGTCCTCACGTAACCCTGCCTCGCAGTTTCAGTTCGCCCGAAGAACCAAAGCCCAGAACTTCGACCGCTTCTCAAGCTTCTTTCTAGCTGCTTAGTTCCAATAGCTAATACTATAGCGTGATCAATGCTACTTCATCAACATCCCCCTCTCCCGGGGTTACCTGCAAATCAGGCCTCACCGGTAGGATTTCGCAACAAAGAACAACGTGTAATCAAAGCACACATATGTTCCTAATTCAGCTTGCAGATGCTATTCATACAGAGTTACAACCACTTTAAAGTTAAATCAATACAGTTACCAGTTGTCTGCGGTCTCCTCTCCTCTGTCCAGCTTCCAGAAACGTAAATCATGCAAACACTTCCGCCTAAGGTTTCCTATTCTACCTAACAGATTTCTATTAAAACGGCTCTGCTCACCTTATAGTCGTGCGCACTCCGAAAGTGTCTACTGATCTCACGTCATGTCAGCCTTCTCAGAGTCGAATATTCAAAGCCCCTAATGTCCCTTTGTCCCTTCGTGGTCTCCAAATTGTTGGGGCAAAGTATAAACAGGAACCGCTAACGCTAAACTGGTTTGTTGACTAGTTACTGCGCATGTGCGCCAAAAATAAGTTCGCTGAATTCAGGTTTCAAAATAAAACATGTATTTAATAACAAATGCAATCTGAATTAACTATCGATAGTAAAATGCTCTCGAGAACAGCTTTCACACACACTCCAAACAGGAAGCTTGTTACCTGAAGGACGAAATGTGATGAAGAGACTGAAATAATCATTTGAATCTCCTTTCATAGTCCGTAAAATATCTGTCTCAAATACTATTGGCTAAAATCCAGCTGACTCCTCCTAGCCTTAGTCAGCTGACTCCCTCGTCATCTCCTATTGGTCTCCGTCTGTAGCTCCTCCTTCTTGGGGTCCCTCTTGGGTCCTCGCTCTATTCTTGGTGTCCTCTGTTAAAGCCCAACTTAAAATCCTGTCTATCCCTATCGACTATTCTTACAGATTAATACATTTATTAATAATACATCCAATAATTGTCTCTTATGGTTCAACACTCCTATAGTAAACATATTGTAAACACTCTACACTAGATAAGTATTCTGGTACTTCCTGATACTTTCACACTTTTTACAAGCATATGTGCGGCATTTCCACGATGCTTCCTAAACTCATTCTAAACATATTACATCTCATAGATAAATATATTGCAACACTTTAACCCATCGTAACATTCTTATTATTTTGACACTTCTATTCACCACAAGAGGTGCTAATCATCATACTAAACTAATTCTATACTTAAATACTGAAATCCTCCACAGTCTACGGACTTATGCTGCGTTCACGTGCTCCTCGAATAGTTCGGAAGTCGTTCTTCTGACTTGGGTGAGCCTTTAGTCGTAATATGGAAACAACATGGTCGCTTCAAAGAAGACGTGTTGTATTCTATTGCTCGGAGCGTTTAAAACAACACGTTTCTAACTAAGTGTGCTGCAACATTTTGAAGATTAATATCAGTGATTTTGTAGACTTGTTGCTGCACCAGTACATTCCCTAAAACCACTAAAATATTGCTTTAAATGCTAATAAATAACTGTTCTAACTGGTATAGGTCACTCTACGTGGAAAGTAACTAATGGTTAAACCATATTACAAATTTCAAAAAGAGATATGCAATTAGTGAAAAGATTTCTTACCGACATTTACTTTCGTCCGCCATGGTTCTGCAGAAAATGACGTCAACTCGTCGGGTCGTAAAAAAAAATACGTACCAAGTGTACCAAATTCTTGAAGCGCGGATGGGAATTTTCCAATTCGAAAACCCGTTTTTCTGATTATTCCTATATGATTTTAGTCGCATTTCTTTGTAATTTTACAACATCTCTGAGGAAGATGTTGATTCCCAACAAACTCTTCTTTTTCTTCTGTCATTACGCCTTTGCATTTCCTGCATTGCCTTACCTGCTTGAGAGCTGGCTGAACTGTGGGCCTTGGTGGCTTCCAGACGCCAAAAGTAACGTCCATGTTGCCGTTGCCTAGCAGGGTTGCTTTCACAACCACTTCAACGCCGAGCACACTGTGTACACGACTCTTCCGTGTACGATAGTCAAGATAGGATGAGATGAAATCTTGAACAACAAATATTTTAGCTGCGTAAATATTTGAAAAGATTCACACGACGACCCTGAACCTCTCCCTCACACTTCCTGTTGCACCTGTGAGTTAAAGAAAAGACAGCAAACTAAAAGAAAGAGACAGAAACTGCAGATAAAACCAGCTCAGGGGAAAAAATACCCATCTCCAGCAAAGATTCAGAGCCATGTTTTGAACTTCTAACACGTTGATTCCTTAAATTTTAACCTCCGCGGTAAACCGGGCTCTGGTTTCAGTTGGAGCGTCGTGAATCTTTATGTCTGTTTCTCGTGCAACGGCAAGCTTTAAACCAGGAGCAGGAAATGGGAACACGGCTCCTCGTGCCCTGTGGGCTGCAGTAACTGTGCTCTGTCTTTTATCCTGCGCAGCATACATGTCTCATTTTAGAGCCAAGAGTCGTCAGTCGTCAACAATCTCAGTAGAAACCGGATCGTATCTTCACCGACACCCAGCCGTGAGTTTTGACTAATAGATCAGAAACATGAGGAAGAGTTAAAGTAAAAGTTAATATGGACAGTTGTGTGTACGGACAAAAAATAAACACT
This sequence comes from Leptoclinus maculatus, assembly GCA_032191485.1. NCBI lineage: Eukaryota > Metazoa > Chordata > Actinopteri > Perciformes > Stichaeidae > Leptoclinus > Leptoclinus maculatus. The sequence goes on from JAVDOI010000328.1 coordinate 21,825, forward strand.
GAGATGAGTGAGGGAGATGAGAAAAGGATTTGCTATTTCAAAATAAGAGCACATAGACCTGTAACTATTAGATTGAAGTCAAACTGAGAAGGGCGCTTAAACTAATTTGTTCGTCTCTTTTAACAAACGTTTTTTGGGAACTATCTTATAAAGGCAAAAGGCCAAAAAAAATTATCTTTAAAATAAAAAATAAGTTAGGTTGTAACGTATAAAGCTTCGTCCGTAGTGTCACGTGACATAACGTTGCGAGTAAAAAAAAAAAACACTCCACATTTTTTTACACGAGACTCGAACGCCGGTCGCCTGAGTAACAGTCCTGTGTCCCCCGCTGTCGCTCGTGATGCTACTTCAGTTTCTCTGAGCGTCTAAAAATGACGGGTTTACATTTGGAAACTCATAAAAAAACGCTAAAGGGGTCAATGCTAACGTTGGCAAGCTAAGCTAACAAGCATCTGTTTTACCAGGTGAGATATGTATGAGCACAGTGGGTTCTCCTAAAGGACAAAGGGCCTCAATCAGTCGTGGTTAATGGCAGTTGTTAGAGCAGAAGTTCACAGCCCACCGATGTCATTTCATTATATATCTACCAATTGTTGAAAACCAATCAGCAGCATCAGCAGCAATAGAGAACAGGAAATAATTCATATATTTATTATGTTAAATTGCATACATTTGATTAAAATGTAAAAGGCAAAATTTGGAAATGAAATGCTGTTGCTTTAAAATAACTGTAATCACCTCAGAATATAACCTTTGGAGAACAATAGTTTTCTGCATTAACGTTGTTCAAAGTCAGAAGTGTCACAGATTTATGACAAATTCATATTCGGTCAACTCAGAACCGTATTCTTCTGTCACGGCAGCAGCCAGCTGTACAAATTGACATTTGGCAGAAAGGAAGTGATGAAACACATTCCATGTAATTAAGGAATCCCACGTAGAGTAAAGAAGTCACTGTATGAGCGAGCAGCTAGCATCGCTGGCTGCGCCCCCACCCTTTGACTCAGCATCTTTCACTTTTGCACACCAGCGTCTCTCTCTTTCCTGTTTGTTCTGTCTTATTATTACTATCAGGGAAACTTCTCAAGTCACCCGTTGACACGGCGAGTTCCACTACCTCAGCACCGTGACGCCGGGGTTTCACAGCACTTTTCTGACCGGGGGAGGACGACACCCCCACCGCCACTGGAGGAAGAGGGCCCAGACTTCATGTAGAGCGAAAACGCAAGGCCCCGAGACCAGGTTTGTTTTTTTTCATCTCCGATTTCCACAGAGGGTTTTGATAAAGTTATCTTACGAAAGTCCTCACCGTCACACAAACAAGCTTCAGCGAGATGTTTTGAAGAAAAGGGACGCCCACGATTTAGAGTTAAAGGAAGTCCATTTGGTGTCCTGTCTGCACATCTAATCCTTCTGTAGTGATTTCATGTGACGTTCTCTAATCCTAACAACTATTTACTCACCATATGTGGACATTGCAGCAACAATCCATGTTGTTCCATACTTTACCTGCAGTGGAGAGCTGAATACTGCTGTAACAACCGTGGGCCTGTTTTGGCGCAAACGAGCCGTGCCGCGACCGTTTGGTAATTTCCCAAACAAGGTCAATAGCACAGTATGATGACGGGGGGGGGGGTGAATTTACACTTACAGTGTCACAGTTTAGAGTTTAGATTTAAAATGTAATCAGTTTAAAGAGTTAATGTGACTGCAATGACACTTACAGATGTATAGACTCTTCGTTTAGACACTATTTGTCATCTGAGAGTTAAATATTAGAGATTCAGAGTATAATTAACCCTACATTTGCTCAAAACACCGACAAATGAGCTCTTCTCAGTTTGCTGTGTGTGGGTGTTGGGGTTAGGCGGGGGTTGTTTTTTTGTTTTCGATATATTTTGTAGGATCTTTAATGAAGCTCACAGAGGTAGTTGTCTTTTTTGGAAGAACCTTTTTTTTTGTTTTAAAGAGCTGTGTTGTGTCTGTTCTTTTAATTTAAGCCTCATTATTATTCTTTATTATGTGCATTCCTTTGGAAAACAATTGTTAATAAGGACGGAAATGAATTAGTACTACTGCTCCTTAAAGCTAGGGTGGGTAACGCTTTTGGAAATTTGTTGAAAGTCTCATCACATTCCGACAGAAAACAATGAATCAAATGCTCTGTCTTTGGAGGGAGGCCCGAAGGGACGAGCTGTCAGCGTTGACGACTTGGCGACTTTCTCGCTAGATTTAGTCACTTTTGGAGCTTTATGCAGCTAGCTACTGTCATTGGAGAAGAGTTGGGCTGTTACCCAGTACTCTGAGTACTCTTGCTGGTTTCTCAAATGGTGCTGACACCAGCATTAAATGGAGAACAATAATGCACTTGTATTCCATTGTTGTATCTGAATCCAGATCCTAATGCAGAGCATTTTCCATTGTTAGAATAATATGTACAGCATTTTTTCTGAGTGGATTCTGCTTAATGTTGATGATGGTCCCTCCAACACTTTGGTCAAAGACAGATTGCCAGTTGTGCACATTCATGGTCCCTTGAGGATGAATCCTATAAGATCTTTGGTGACTCCTGACCTTTCACCAGCGCCGCCATCAGACTGAACTTTTCTCATCAGGATGCTGCTTCAGACTGCGAGGCTGCAGCGGAGAGAGTCGATACTAAACAGCAACAGCTCTGCTGTCATCGTTTCAGAGAAGATACACACACACACACACACACACACGCCCACACACACACACATTCTCACTCGCACAAACAAACACATGTGCACTTATTGAGAAACGTATAAACACACTCACAGAAACCAGGAAACGCACATGTACTTTTTGTACAGTTGCAAATAAAAACATATACACACACCAACACTTACACACACACACACACACACACACCCACACACACACACAATACAGACACACATTGAACATTTGTCTTCTTTCATGTCTCAGTCTTGTCATTTGTTTCTCGGGACATCTCGCGTCAGTTTCCCTTGAAATGTTGCGATTAGTTTCTCATCATAACGAAACCACAAACTAAACAAACCCTTCAGCACCCACACACACACACACACACACACACACACACACACACGCACACAAACTCTCCATCTCCTCCAAGCTGCGTTCCGGTGTGACGCCACTGAAGACGGGGTTTTTTTTCGGAAACAGAGCGGCGTCCCCCGGCGGGTGATTTTACCGTAAACGCGCCTCAGCACATCATCATGTCGGTCAGAGGAGGAGGCTCACTGGTCAGGAAGGGTGACTCAGACTCGTTAACCCCCTCTGCCCTCACCCCCTTTTTCCAAAACTCACTTTTCGCTCCCATAACTCTCACGGGAAGTCAAGATTTCGATTGGCTAATAGGGAGACTCTCTTTAAGTTTAAAGATGTGGAAGATATCGCCGTTAAATCCACAGCAGTACTTCCTCAAAAAATACTTGAAACAAATGTAAGCATGACGGAGACAACTGGGAGCCAAATGTTTCCCCAAATTAAGACCACATTTCCCATAAAGGCCGTCACCAATAAGAGCTTTTTTTCTTTGTCTACTCCAGAATCTGCTGTCACAAAACATTTTGCCATTAATGCCGTACATGTTGTATTTGTACATATGTTTTGTAATAACTCAATGTAACCCTAGGTCAAACATTTAACATGTCCAACATTTTGGTTTATGACCTAAAACCTGCAAAACTAATAACGTTCCCATGAGCTTTGCACCGCAAATAAAGGCGTCAACAAATCATGTTGTGTGAAACGGACATATTTAAAACGTCCACAACTCAGGCTCCGTAGTCTGAACCAAGACTTCAAACTGTATTACTCCTTTCAACCTTTCACAATAAAAGCCCTAGACATACACACTGTGCAACTGTTCACCAGAGAGAACTGAAATTCACTCAATAATAATAAAACTCGATAAAATATCTTACAGCTTTAGTCTATACAACAGTTTACCTCAGACAGAGTGACAGACGCTGCTCTGGGTCAATAGTTGGAATCTGTTCAAACATTTTTGTGAAAAAGTGTTACAACCGTTGCAAATTTGCATCGCTGCAGGTTTGAATAGTTTTGAGTATTTTGCATTTGTTTATTCATCACGTTTCCTGTGTGTAAAGGCCAAAACGCGTGAACATTATGCCTTGTAAATATCAGCATGTTAGCATTGCTGTCGTTAGCATTTTAGCACTACAGTGCTACACTACAATACAGCCTCACAAAGCTGCTAACAAGGCCGTAGACGCTTTACCTTGATACTTAATTTAAATGATGACACAATGAGTTTAAATTCACATTCGAACGGCATTAGGAGCTGGTTGATTGAGCATCAGCGTGCTATAGTCACTGCCATTCAATGCACTTTACCGTTGACGATCATCTCATTGACTTTTAATGTGCATGTTTGACCTCAAGAGGTTCATCTCAGATATTCCTCAATTCACAGGGGAACATTACAAGATGTTCAATTATAGCACCTACATTTTAAATCTGTACACCCCAGTGGAAGTCTTTTTAAAGTATACAGTAAAGAAGCCGATCACACCAAGATGAGTCGCTTACAGGTGCCGTCGCCTCAAAAACAGCATACGTATACTGGATTACGGTATGTGATAGTAGAATAACTGGAACATTGAATTAAAATAGCATTAAGAGTGAAACGCTGAATTAAAATAGTATTAAGAACAGTGTAATAGAACCGCATCACAGTCTAGCTTGTTAACAAGTCTTATACACATTTATAGTTCATTTGAACTGCATGAACTCACACATGAATGACAACATTAAGGAGAGAAAACACCTTAAAAGAGGACTTGACTGCAGCGTCTGGCTGGTATCCTCAATCTCTGATGACGAGTGACTGTAAACAAACAAAATAAAAAATTTAGAAACACAATGTTCTGAACTTCTGGAAAGTTCAATGACATCCAGGATATAAACACACTTGAAAGAAGCTTTGGGTGTGTAACTGGGTTTGTATGTGCCTCACATGTGTTAACATATCAGTGCAAGTAATACAACAATACCATACAGTTTAAATCAACAGATATGTGATGAGCTGATTACGTCAGGTGAAGAAATTAAGCTAATGGACCACAATGGACTAACGTTCAACACTAAAGTGAGTTTGATCTGGTGTTAATGTTGCTCCTGGGATAACACACACTAACGTTACCGTTAACGTTACCTCAACTGTTCATCTTCTTGAACACACGTCGGTGATTTCTGGTCCGCTCTCCATTTAGATAATCGTCCCGTTTGCGGTCCTACAGTCGGTTCAATAAGAGCACAAGTAAACACAAGTTAGGTTACTAATGTTACATCTTAACATTGTAATTGGTGATTAACTTTATTTATGTTAACTTAACTTGCTATGCTGTTAGCTAGCTAACCTTTCTAAGGCTACTTGAGCTCGAGCTAGCTAACGTCACAGAGCTAACGTTAGCTCCACCAAGATTAGCAACCTAATGTAACGAAACAGACCAAGTGAAACATTATCTGAGATGTTAACAGTTCAATAATCATGAAAACAAAACAATACTGGAGACTTTGAATTTCGGCTCATAAGCGTAACGTTACCTCGGCTCCTCGGTTGATCTCCACATGGCTCAGAAGGATGAACTGAAGCTGTCCAAAGTCATCAGGAGCAGTCGGTCACGTCTTGTCACTCAAAAATGACTTTTAGGCAATAAGCAGTTTGAATAATATAAATATACTATCGTCATTACAGACACGTTAGCCTACAATAGACAGTACGATGTAGATGGATTGTGATTCACTGAACTTGTATAGAGAAGCGTGTATCCACCTCTTCACAAAAATACTGTATCATGCTGATAAATTACGGTGATTGAGGCCGAAGGTAACATGAGACCTGGGATAAAGCCGGCAGCCCACCATGACCGAATGAATGTAAGTGATGGGGAAACAAAATTTTAGAATGAAAATCAATGGTGATCGGTCACATCATGGCCGACATCTGATCCGACCTGAGGTCAGTATCCATAATGATAATAAATATGTTGTAATACTGTCAATAAATGTGGATATATGTTTTTAAATTGCCGTATTGATGGACCCACGAGGCTTTATGTTGTTTAAAGCTTTGTTCTTGAGCAAAACATCAGGCGTGAAATATGTAAACCTTCCACCTAACGTGTGTGTGTGTGTGTGTGTGTGTGTAAACATAGAAAGGGGCATCTCCTATGTATAAGACAGGAAGTGTATGATAGCTCATAAGCTGCTCTGTAACATGTGGCTCCTATAAACTGCAGCTATTAACTCAACAACCCCCCTCCCACCACCACCACCACCATCATCTTTCAACATACACACTCTACATGGATATTATAAAAAACACACGCCCACACACACACACACACACACACACACGAAAAATGAAACAATTCCATCCACACAAACACTCCTGCGTTTGTGTCATCTCAGTTCAACAGATGACGATGCAAACAAGAAAAGGAAACTACCAAACAGTCCCTTTCTCTGATGTAGAATCTCAGCCAGGATATACACACATATATGTATATACACATATATATATCTCGTTTTTCTTTTTTATAATCATAATAAAACTTAATATTCATACTAATACTTAATATTCTCACTGTTTATGTTTTCTTTCGAGTAATTTCTGACTCTTGATTTCAATCCAAAACTGCTGATATCGATGTGCTTTATAGGAACGTTTCCTCTTCAACCGTTAAACTTCTGTGTATTTTATATAACGGGGAGATTTTTATCGATAAAGCCCTCACTGGAAAAATAACCGTATTACCTTCCGGAAGTGCTTCGTCATTCAGATGTTGTTTTCTCAGCTCTCTCAGTAAGTTTCCTGCTCCAAGTGAGTATGAACTTGGAAAAAAACAGCTTTTATTTGAAAGACACAGCACCTCCTTGAAATCAATTCATTACCTTTTGGACATTAGAATTTGCTGTGATTTGTATGTTATCTACGTAATCTTGGACGAGAACTTATGAAAGCCGGTAAATCACACCTCTGTAGTTATTTGAACCCAAAATGACGATCTATTCCTAAACCTAACAAAGTGTTTTTTTTTGTTGCCTAAACCTAACTGAGTGGTTTCCTGTGAAGACGGAGGTTTATTTTGAAAAGACTGTATTCATGTAACGAGTGGAAATTGGACTTTCGTAGGAAAGTGCACGAAAAATGAGGAGTAACTTTTTGTAGGATATAATACGAACATAACTGTGTTTTATTTCAACTTGTAAAATGAGCTACATCACTGCTTAACGGTATTTTATTCTAAATTATTTTCCCTAATTGAAAAGTGTTAATGGCTTTTAGTATTTGTATAGTGGTGTCTCTTTGCTGTTGTTTTGTGTTTTCCTTTTCTTTGTTTTTGTAACTGACTCAATGTAAATGAGGAGATAGATAATCGATAATATTGGTTTGGTTGGTTCATTTGCAGGATTACAGTAAAACTACCGGCCCGATGTAAAAGAAACTTGGTGGAAGGGTGCAGCAGGGGCCGAGGAGGGGCGTGGCTTTGGTGGAGGTCCGCCCTCTTAACCTGTTTCTGTCACACACACACACACACACATGTGTGGAGGATGACTGAGGTGACTCTAGCAGAACGCCTCTGTCAATCTGAGCCCCCCCCCCCCTCCTGTATCCTCACACACATGTGGAGCCTCGTTCATCATCTCTTCATCTTCAAACCGCAGCAGCCGGCGTCTCTTCCTGCAGACCGTCCACATGTCTCACACATCGCTCCCCGCTGCTGCTCGCCGCCTCCCTGCAGGTGTCTGCTTCAGGGTCGTCGGGAGAATTCGGCTCACCTGGTCTGACACTGAAGCCAGCAGCCACTCGGCCCTCTGGCTTTCGTTTGGTTTGGTCACGTTTGGTTCCTTTGCTGCAGCATGAATACAACCTCACAGCATCATGCGTCACTGACAGAGATGATGTTGCTTACGGCCCTCCTTACGTGTTTCCTTATTACTTTGTCCTCTATAAATGAAGTCCTTTAATCCCCTCCCTTTGTTTTCTTGAGCGAGTTCTGTGACATTATGTCATCCCAGGAAACAATGTCATCTCATTAATGAGTGAAATTAACAGTCGTCACGCAGCATTAAAGTGTTCTCGTAAATATTTGTGCTTCTGCACAACAAACTAAGGCTGGTTGAGTCACAGTGCTTGAGTGCAACCACCTGTTGGGGGGTCACACAAAGACAAAACACATTCCCCTTTCTTTATTATGTGAAGAGAACACTGCTGTTTAAATGATATAAAACAACGATCTGCACTCGGTAGAGGGCAGATCTCCGCCAGGTGTGTCTCCCTCTCGCCTCCCAAACAAACAAAGAGTTTGTCTCTTCGCCGCCATCTCACAGTCAAGATGGCGACAAAAAGTCAACAAAGTCAGGGATTTATTCATCTTATACCTCCTGTAACTTTAGTGGATCATAACATGTCGTGGATGGAATTAATCTGCAGATGATTTGGTTCAAAATGAGACCAAACCTTCCTATTTCTGTCAGTTTTTAAGCCCCGACAAAGACCAAAATGTGGCCTGCAACAGACTTAAGTCTTGTTTTTAGCCGAGCTGATTGCTGGAAATGCTTTTTGCTCAGTACTCATGTTTCCAGTTAATTCTCAAGTGAATTTTAAGCAAACTTTAAAAATGTCGCTAAAATACAAATGTGAATAAGGTGCGTTTCCATCAACTGGTTTGGAGCGAATAAACTGGGCTACAGTTTGGTCAGCGGTTGGCGTCCTGTGAGGGTTGTTGTGGTCTTTACACACTTCCAGGTTAAGGATTATGTGGATTACATATCTACGAGTTACAGTGCATTTATTTTTTGTAGGTATAACTGAACGCTGTATGAGAACAACCAGCTCAATGCTGCAGAGTGAATCAACAGAAAGGGTTCCCCCGAAGAACCACCACTGATAAATGATTCCTTTTTTTTGTATTATGAATGTTTAAAACCTTCTCTGAATCATCTCAATGTAAAGTGACTAAATAAGCGCTAATGTCGGTCTGAACGCAGCTTTAGTTCGTGACAAATACAGCAACACACTCGCACTCTGGAAGCCAACTTGATGTCCTGATCCTGAGGCTACGGCGGAAAGGGACAGACGGCGCTTATTAATAATAGTCTTTGTGTGTGTGTGTGTGTGTGTGTGTGTGTGTGTGTGAGACGGCGAGAAAGAGATCAAAGTGTTAAAGCTCGCCAGACCCCATCATCCACATCCTCCTGTCATTCTCTCTATCTGTGGGTCCGTCTCGCTCTCTTCAGCACCTGCCTATTAAAGGGCGGCAGGGTTAATAACAGGTTGCTCTGTGTGTGTCTGTGTGTGTGTCTGTGTGTGTGTGTGTGTGTCTGTGTGTGTGTGTGTGTGTGTGTGTGTCTGGAAACGACGGAGCAGCTCCAGGAAAAAAAAAAGAGAGCGTCTCTGTTTTGAGCAACGTGGTTTTTTTAGCACAAATGACAGAAAATCTTCTTTAAATCATTATTAATTAAGTTTTTATCGAGTTTTTTTTCAATGAACATCAACAGAAATTGTCCAAATGACACAAAAAACAAACACTAAAACAACAGGGACGAAAGAAAAGCACATCATCTGCTCTGCAGTGTCTCTCCTCGCTCAAGAAAAGCAGGGATTTATTCATCTCATATCGTGTCTAACTTTAGTGGATAATAAAAAAACAGATATGGAATTAATCTGCAGATTCTCCGGTTCAAAATGAGACCAAACTTTACTATTTATGTCAGTTTTTGAGCCACGACAAAAGCCAAAATTTGGCCTGCAAATCTTGTTTTTAGCCGAGCTGCTTGCTGGATGTTGATCATTTGATCACTTACCGGCCGGTTGTGAGGAGTCAGCGGTCATGTTGTCATTCAACTGTCACGTGAATGTTAAGCACACTTTTAAAAAGTCACTAAACGTTCACGTCGACTGGTTTAAAGCGAATAAACTCGGCTACAGTTTGGTCAGAATTCGCTCTATAAACTACATCTAAAAAAGACACTAAAACAGACTAAACGAAGGCACATCATCTCTGTAGTGTCCATAACAGTAATGATTCAAAAGTCTGTCAGCACAGACTCAAGTGACTCCTTCTGCAAATCAAAGCTGGACACAAAAGTAAACGTAGTCTTTCCACCTGTATGTTGATTTATTGAATAAAGGGACTTTTAATTAAACATGAGACGAGCATCCATTGTGTCTGGCTCCAATGACATGTTTACTGCTTTTATTAAAGATGGAAAAAAACTGATTCATGCAGGTTGGATATCATCCTCATACTTTTGATCATGATGCTTGTGTGTGTTTGTGATGCTGGAGGGACAGTTGGGTAGTTTAGGGACTTTTTCCTTGAGAGACAAAAGAAGAAAGTGAAGAGGAGAGAGGGAGACAAAGAGAGAAAAAGAAGAGCGTTAAAGAAAGAAAGAGGAGATTAAAAAGACGGCAGACATTTAATGCGTCATATGAGTGTGGGGGGGGGGGGGGGGGAGAAACCGAGAGAGAGAGTGAACTGTGTCCTTTGAATCATTACAAACTTCAAAGGCCGTCGCTCTCGTTAAAAAATGGACGTCCATCCCTTCGGTCCCCCGAGAGAAGAGAGAGAACCACAGAAGGGAGGGTGTGTGTGTGTGTGTGTGTGTGTGTGTGTGTGTGTGTGTGTGTCACACTGCCAGGAACAGAGACACAAAGACACACTTCTGGTTCGCTGAATGTTTACTGGTTTTACTGGAAGAAAAGAACAAACCAATCAGCTGTTGGAATGAAGTTTCATTAACATTTGATGATCTTCAACTGTAACAAACTTCAATCCGTCCGTTGAACATAATTAATCAGTGTGATCGTGTGTGACCACTGATGGGATGGAGGGATGATCTCAAGTGGGTTTTTTTCAGTGTGAAACACAAAAATCGTGTTGAAACAGAAGTGATATTGAACAAATTTGAACCATCACTTATCCACCAAAGTTAGCCCAGTTTGATCCAAAACGTCAAGATGTTTTTTGAGTTTGAGATCATAAAATCAGTGCTCATTAAAAATACTTTTGATATAAAAGAATAGCACGTAACATTCACTCTTCTCAGACAGTTCAACCATCAAAGTGACTCTGCTCTGTGTGTTCCGTGAAGACATTAAAGATAATTGAACACATGCAAACACACAAACTGTCTTTAATATTAGACATTAATGTGACACATTTGAACATCTTCAGGAGGAACTAAAAGCGAGGAGTCCCAGCGTGAAGAGGGCTGGTGTTTACTGCAGTGACAGGAAGGAAGAAAAGGAAAAAGGCTGGACTGCCGGTAAACTGTAATCACTCTCATTATCCACGTTACCTCTGAATGCAGCACAACGTGGGCCGCTAGAGTTCAGAGCTGGAGAGGAAACCAAACAGTCACCGACCGCAGATGGTCAGTAAGAAGATGATGATGAAACAACGCAGGTTTAATGAGACAGATACAATCTGTACTTCTGATTTACCAAGATATTTTGACTTTATTCTCTAAATCGTATTCTTTTCCGTATCGATGGCCTCCAACACTCGCTCACACAAACCAGACGTGGATTCTTGACTTCTGGTGTTAAATGAATGCGATTCATGTTTCATTCAATCTTAAAAAGGCCCAACGTGGTTCTGAGCAAAGTTCATGTTTGTGTGTTTGTGCAAGAACATCAGCAGGTTTCACAAAGGCAAATTTAAGAAACAATGTTTAATACAATGTTAGGAGTGAAAATTCAAAAGAGGTGAAAAAGGTGACAGGAAGACTTTTAATATCAGCTTTAAAATGTGGATTTATAGTCAATTTTAGCACGAGGGTATCGGGAAAAAACTCACTGTAATGAGTGCAACGACAAAATACAGTGTCGAGAGTGCAAAGTTGTATTTAAGTGCATAAAATAAAGATCATCAAACAAAACAAAAACCCAACATGCACAGCAACCGACAAATTAAATGGAAAACACACTTTCTCTCTCACAGCGCTGACGTCAGTAACGTTATACAAGTGGAACACAGAGCTGCAGGAACAACGTAGTCCAACAGGAAGTTAGTGTCTTACTGGTTCCCATCGACAGAAAAACCAATAGATTCTGTGAAATTTTGGATTAATGCAGAAAATAATCTCTGTAGCAAACAAACGTTTGAAAGTTTTGTTCACCAAGATCATCTTTACACTGTGACACCACTTTTATGATGTTTGAAGTGGAGAGTAAGAAGCTAACGTTAGGATAACTCCACCACGGTCACGCGACTTCACGTTAGTCTATAAATGAACTCCACCACGGTCACGCGACTTCACGTTAATCTATAAAGGAACTCCACCACGGTCACGCGACTTCACGTTAGTCTGTAAAGGAACTCCACCGCGGTCACGCGACTTCACGTTAGTCTGTAAAGGAACTCCACCGCGGTCACGCGACTTCACGTTAGTCTGTAAAGGAACTCCACCACGGTCACGCGACTTCACGTTAGTCTGTAAAGGAACTCCACCACGGTCACGCGACTTCACGTTAGTCTGTAAAGGAACTCCACCGCGGTCACGTGACTTCACGTTAGTCTGTAAAGGAACTCCACCGCGGTCACGCGACTTCACGTTAGTCTATAAATGAACTCCACCACGGTCACGCGACTTCACGTTAATCTATAAAGGAACTCCACCACGGTCACGCGATTTCACGTTAGTCTGTAAAGGAACTCCACCGCGGTCACGCGACTTCACGTTAGTCTGTAAAGGAACTCCACCGCGGTCACGCGACTTCACGTTAGTCTGTAAAGGAACTCCACCGCGGTCACGCGACTTCACGTTAGTCTGTAAAGGAACTCCAACGCGGTCACGCGACTTCACGTTAGTCTGTAAAGGAACTCCACCGCGGTCACGCGACTTCACGTTAGTCTGTAAAGGAACTCCACCGCGGTCACGCGACTTCACGTTAGTCTGTAAAGGAACTCCACCGCGGTCACGAGACTTGACGTTAGTCTGTAAAGGAACTCCACCGCGGTCACGCGACTTCACGTTAGTCTGTAAAGGAACTCCACCGCGGTCACGCGACTTCACGTTAGTCTGTAAAGGAATTCCACCACGGTCACGCGACTTCACGTTAGTCTGTAAAGGAACTCCACCGCGGTCACGCGACTTCACGTTAGTCTGTAAAGGAACTCCACCGCGGTCACGAGACTTGACGTTAGTCTGTAAAGGAACTCCACCGCGGTCACGCGACTTCACGTTAGTCTGTAAAGGAACTCCACCACGGTCACGCGACTTCACGTTAGTCTGTAAAGGAACTCCACCGCGGTCACGCGACTTCACGTTAGTCTGTAAAGGAACTCCACCACGGTCACGCGACTTCACGTTAGTCTGTAAATGAACTCCACCGCGGTCACGCGACTTCACGTTAGTCTGTAAAGGAACTCCACCGCGGTCACGAGACTTGACGTTAGTCTGTAAAGGAACTCCACCGCGGTCACGCGACTTCACGTTAGTCTGTAAAGGAACTCCACCGCGGTCACGCGACTTCACGTTAGTCTGTAAAGGAACTCCACCGCGGTCACGAGACTTCACGTTAGTCTGTAAAGGAACTCCACCGCGGTCACGCGACTTCGCACAAATCGTACTAATGACCTATTTTCAATACAAAGCGGTGATTTTTACCGAAAGGTGATGAGTGAAAGCTGAGCTACTTAAAGTCAGTGTTTGGTTTGTCCGTTCTGGGCTACCGTAGCTGCTCTCTATGTAGATAGAAATGTCTCATTCTAAGGTGACGAAAACACAATTCTTATTTTCAGGTCATTATACACTAAAGCAGGAACACGTACAGTATGTTGTCTTGTTCCTCCTCCGTCCCCGTCTGCGTTATCTGTGTGTGTGTGTGTGCAGTTTCAGAGGGTGAGGGGGTACACACACTCATGACTTCCTCTTCATCACTAATCACTCTCATCTGTTGATCTTCTTGATCTCTGCTCTGCTGTCTGATGCCCAGCGGAGACGCTTAAAAAGCAGCAGCAGAAGAAGAAGAGAGAGAGAATGAGGGAGGACAGTAGGGGACTGAGTCGGGCTGGAGGCCATAGTTTGTGGTCTGGGCTGATGGTAAAAGTGTGTGTTTCACGGAATCTGCTGGAAATCAGATGTCCGGAAAAGTTTGTTCTATTATTGGAACAAACAGTGTTTGCAGCTGGTACACGGAGACACAAACCCCTCCCCGACACTAATTACATTCGGACACAAACTAAACGACGGTCTTGAAGCTGTGAGCTCGGCATTTTTTGCCGTCGCCATCGCGAGAGGGTGGAGCTCAGAGCAACCGAACGCTGGACTGCAGACACACCTTGAAAGGGTTAAAGGTCGAAGGTTGATTTTTATTCTGAGCTAAAAAAGGCATCAACCAAATCACGCTGTGGAACGGGAACTTTATGACTCCTTTAAATCTTGACAAAGGCCGCGCGCAGACCCTGAACCCTCAGGGACTTAACTGACGTCACCTGTTAAATGGCTGTGAGGGCCTGAAATGGTGTAAATACGGACGGGACGCGATACGTCACGTTACCGTGCAGTTGTCTGTGTTTATTTTATATTTTTTACTCGCCGATTTGAACGACTTCCAGGATTTTTGCCTCACGGGATGAGAGGTCATTGTCAAATGAATCTAATTGTTTAATAACAAAATGAAACATTTGATGAGTAAATTTGTGTAATTTAATATCTGCTTTCATATGTTTTTATGTTCCATCGTTAATCCTTCATGTTTATGTGTAAATTGAATGTGCCGTCCTCTTTGTTTACCTTTTTTTGCTCACGTCTCCGGCTGGTAACCTCCGTGTTTAACGTCACAATGCTATGAATTGTGGGTAATTCCCTCAGGCAAAGGCTGCAGAAATGCGAACTTACGGAAAGTGTTCATAACGGGCTCAAAATGTCTGTAAAAGAACCCTCAAACACTCACGATTGGCCATAAACCCTCTTGGGCTTTGCAGGAACATGCCTCAAAGATTGGGCCCAGATCCACTCCTTTCCCGCTCTTACCTTTCACAATAAAAGCCCTAACCCTGGCGAGTATTCAACATTTTCGTGTTGCTAAATCATTTTCTTTACGACGAGCTGAGTCTTTGTCTTTTTCAAGACAATGCTGAGCATCGTCTTGGTACCGAAGCGTCGGTTTCTGAGACTTCCCAAGGTCACTAGTTCAAACCCCAGGCAGGTAGAATAAACCTCATTACCACCACTGGGGTGACCTCGCCCTGCTCAGATTCCAGAGGAGCAGATTGTGGTTGTACTGAGCAGCTTATGTGATTGGGGGGGGGGGGGAGTTTGGGAACATCTGAAATTCATAAAAACATTTTCTGAAACACGGTACAATAAACCAAAATACAACAAAACAAGTCAAACATTTCCACTCAGACACCTCCAGGGAGTGAAAAAAGAAAGAAATGTTGTAAATGCATCCCTGCAAACAATTTGAGCTCCGACTCATTCCACCCAAACACCTCACAGAGCATCTCACTCTCTCCTCGGTGTGTGGGGGTCGGACGGCGGCTCGGGGGAAATCCCATAAAAGAGTGTGTGTCAGCAAGTTGACAGACTCTTCATCACCGCGTCTAGAGCTGCAGTGTGTATACAAACACACACAAACACACACAGACACACACACACACACACAAACAAACACACACCGTACCCCACGCAGAGCCCCCGGTCTTGACTCAACACCATAAACCCGCCGTTTCATCACGTTTGGCGGCAGCAGCAGCGGTGAGGAAGAGCCTGACGTGATGACATGATGCGTGACATCACTCACACACACACAGACACACACACACACTTTGAATTAGCAGACTGGCAGTGCGACAAGAGATGAGTGTGTGTGAGAATTTCTACACACACACACAAACACACACCTGCGGGGGGCTATAAACGATGTCTGTAATTATGTACACACACAAATCACACACACTCACACTGTACGGTTTGATTCCGCGAAAACAGCTCACTTCAAGACAAACAGACTCGTGTACACTCTCACACACACACACACACACACACACACACACACACACACACAGGGCCTGAGGCCTGTCTGACAGCACAGTTTAGTGGTCTCATTAGCAGCGGGTGGAATGCCAACAGATAATTAACCAGGAGAGATGAAGAGAGAGAGAGGCAGGGAGAGTGTCAGCAGTAAAACACACAAGAGTGAGATGTTCTTTATGAGATGAAGTGAAAAGACGGTGAAACACCGGAGGGGGAGAGCGCTGACTTTGTCTTGTCTGCTGGTTCAAACCCCCCCCCCCCCCCCCCCCCCCCATCCCCCAAAAAAAGACACTTTCACCAGCCGGCTAATCACGACCGCAGTACAAGTTATATATGTACGAGGTAATGTACAGTTACAAGTTATTATAGGGAGAGGAACCAGGTGAGCAGGTCTTGAATCACCCTGAAGGGGTTGAATACTCGAAGCACTTCTGATTTCCGTACACAGCGAGAGGACGTATAGGATGTATTTTAGAGGAAGCATTTAAATAATTTGTAAATCAATAAAATATTTTTTTAATAATTTTAAATAATTTTTAAACCACTTCTTTAAATAAAAAATATTATTTAAATCAATGAGATAATTCTTTTTAATCAATAAAAAAATCGTTAAATCTAAATAATAGAAAAATAAAAAAATTTTTAAATCAGTAAAATAATCTTTAAATAAATTTTAAAAAAAATGAATGAATTAAATCTTTAAATGAATTAAATATTTTAAAATAAATTAAATCTTTTTAAAATAAATTAAATATTTTTAAATAAAATGTTTAAATAAATTAAATATGTTTTAATCTATATTCAGTATTTATTTCTTTAGTAAGTAGGTCATAAGTGGGATAATGTACAGCGAGCGGGTCAGTATTTGCTAAATTAAAGAGAGGACCCTACAAAGTAAGATATAGAAGTATTGTTTTGGTATCGGCACAGAGACTTTAAATGAAACCCAGCTTTAATAACTAACGTCCTCACCTTGCTGGATAGTGAAGGTAACCGTTGAGCTGATGCGGTTCACCTGGAATGTATATATATATATATAGCATAATGTGCAGTTTTGTCTTCACAGTCAATAATTCTCTGACAATTAAATCAACTCACTTTTATTTGAACTCGTTCTTGATAACAGTTCCAGTTGATGCATTGAGCCTCATTGTATTTCAGTATGAACAGATGTATAAAAAAAACAAAAACACAACAATGATCGATTAATTACGATGTCAATGTCCTTCAAAAAGTCATCGATGCTTTTGCCAGTTTTGTTTCTGTCCACAAACTATAATTTGACGGTGAAAGCATAAGTAGGACAAACAACAGCCTGGAGAGTTGACGCTAATCACGCCCGCCGTCTCATTATCTGAGCCGAGTTCTTAAAAACGAAACAAAACCAGATGCTCATTTTAACTTCGGCTGCAGACAAAGAGGCTCGAGCCAAACCTGACAAAAACACAGTAAAACAGCTAAACTGTGTTGTTTTGATGGTGAGAAATCAACACCTGCTATTGAAAACATGTGTGGACTTTATTATTATTTGGGGATTTTTCTCCCATGACCCCCCCCCCCCCCCCACCCCCCCTTTTGTTTTAGCTGGTTCACTCTCAATACCCAGTGGAAACAACAAAAACAAGTTTAAAACAAAACGTTTTCTTTAAGCTATTAAAGGAACATTTTAGCGTATTTGAACTCTGAAACCTTGAAGGTGAAGATAGAAAGAAAAATGAAAGTAAACTAAATTGGCTGCAGTTCAATGTTAATTCAGGAACAGTACCACATCAAATAATAACATGACAACTAATTAGATATCTTATCTCAACAGTGGCACCAAACAGCTTCTTACTCCAGCTCATCGACAGGAAATCATCTGTAAAAAGTCAAACAAAAGAGTTTTGACGATAACGTTTGCAGGTTGTGATGTAACTTTTTTTTTTGCACAGGATGGATGAAAATGCATGAACGTGGTAACTAAGGCAACTTCAGCAGGATACGCCTCTCCCTAAAAATCCCGAAACAATCGCGTCTCCCTGTCGACGGGACAGTCTTTATCTGGGACCGGACGAGGAGGGAGATGTGTGACAGGATGTGGGGAAAGCCTCCTCTCCTCCCACGGAGGTGTTTGATCGGAGAGGAGGATGGAGACGTCCTCTTTCCTTTCCTTGCGTCCTATAGAGTAGTTTTCAGAGGGGAAAGGAGGAGTGGTGGAGGTGAAGCTAGGAGGAGTACAAATATAAATAGATGGAAAAGGGAGGTTTGTTAGATACCTCCCTCACATCCTTTGTTCGTCTTCATCCTTCTCGTTAGAGAGTCCGTTAGTTCAGAGTTTAGTTTTTTTTTTCCGCCGTTTAGCGCCGGAGTTAACCCGGGCCGGTCGGTCGTCGCGGTGACAGCGGGGCGTGGGCGGGGCCTCAGTCGGACGGGACGGGGATGACGCAGATGTGCAGGAAGTTGTCGGGGTGGCTGAGGTGTTCGCTGAGCCACTGCAGAGGCGTCTCCAGCAGCGGTTCGATGCCGTGGATCACCACCTGGTAGCGCTTCGGCTCACCTGGACGGAGAGAGAGGAGGAGGAGGAGGAGGAGGAGGAGGGACAATAATTCATTAAAGAATAGTTCATTCATTTCTTAACTCGGGTCACAAAGCAGATACACACATTATTTATAATAATGAGGAAGGAAAAGACAGAAGAGAGATAATATAAAAAAGACAAAGACGAAGAGAGCAAAGAGGAAAAGAGATGGTTACATGAGGTGAGAGAGACCACATCAGAGACTACAGTAATACCACTGCTGTGGTGAGAGAGAGAGAGAGAGAGAGACGACGGGAGAGAGAGAGAGAGCGAGAGAGAGAGAGACGACGGAGAGAGAGAGAGAGACGAAGAGAGAGAGAGCGAGAGAGAGAGACGACGGAGAGAGAGAGAGAGACGAAGAGAGAGAGAGCGAGAGAGAGAGACGACGGAGAGAGAGAGAGAGACGAAGAGAGAGAGAGAGACGAAGAGAGAGAGAGAGCGAGAGAGAGAGACGAAGAGAGAGAGAGAGCGAGAGAGAGAGACGACGGAGAGAGAGAGAGAGAGAGACGAAGAGAGAGAGAGAGAGAGAGACGACGGAGAGAGAGAGAGAGAGACGACGGAGAGAGAGAGAGAGGGGGTAGACAGAGAGAGAGAGAGAGACAGAGAGAGAGAGATGGAGAGAGAGACGACAGAGAGAGAGAGAGAGACAGAGAGAGACGACAGAGAGAGAGAGAGAGAGACAGAGAGAGACGACAGAGAGAGAGAGAGAGACGGAGAGAGAGAGAGAGACGGAGAGGGAGAGAGAGAGACAGAGACGGAGAGGGAGAGAGAGACAGAGATAGAGAGAGAGAGAGAGACAGAGATAGAGAGAGAGGGAGAGAGAGAGACGACAGAGAGAGAGACAGAGAGAGAGAGAGAGAGTATCAGTGTGAATGTGAGGGTTCAGTTAACATCAGAGTGACAGTTGATTGTTGTCGTCGTTGGATTCGAATTATTAACTTTCACTCTGACAGTTTGTAGTTTCAGGTTGAGTGTGTGTGTGTGTGTGTGTGTGTGTGTGTGTGTGTGTGTGTGTGTGTGTGTGTGTCTCTCTCCTTAGATGGTCTCCTGTTTACTGACCCCCGCCCACCACCGAGAGGCCACGACCGAAAATCATCCGTTAGTGCAGCGACTTTGTCGACCCTCCGGAGTCGTTGTGCTTAGCAGAGAGGAGACTGAGGGTTTAGTGACTCGGCACGTTTAAGATATATTATTTATATTTAGGACACAGAGGAGCGTGAACAGGAAGAGACACATGAAAGACACGTTGCATTATGGGAAATGTAGGATCGAGTCTTTAACCACCTTTTTTTTTTCTCTCGCAGCTCCTAAAAACTTTGTAAAACGCTGGAATAATTCTGGAATAATCTTTTAATGCTAATTTAAATTGCATGTACCAACCCTGAATCCAGCAGAGGACCTGCTGCACGGTGTTCATAAAAATGCCCCAAATACAGTTGAATAAACCAAACGTTGGCCTGTTTAAAGGTGCAGAATTCAACCCGACTTGTTTTTAATGTTTTAACACATTTAAGACCTTTGACATGTTGAAACCAGAATCAGAATCAAGGCTTTGAATTAAAGTCATGATTTCTACCACTTTTCCAGAATGTGGAGACACACTGACTTCTGTTTAGCGTGTTCTTAAAAGTTTTATTCATCTGCTTTTACGTATTTATTTAAATAGTTAGTTGGTGTTTGAAGGCCAGAAACATTTAAAAACACACAGGTTATTATATATATATATATATATATATATTATTTATTTATATAATATATATTGTATTATTGAGCTTTAGATGTTAATTTACATCTTTTTTTGGGTTTATTCTCATTTTTGTTGTTGATGAAAATCGTGCAGCTGAACTCAGTTTAACAGATCTGATGAAAACAGTTCACCTGTTTAAAGACAAATAAGAATCTCACCTCCGCAGTGATTCATGTTTCAACACAAATATGTGTGCAAATATACAATAAAATATAAATAATATACATATATATGTGTTTTTATTTTATATATATATATATATATATATATATATATGTGTTTATTCAGGATGTTCTGTGTGTGCGTGAGAAAAAACAGACAGTGATGGGCCTTTTCCCGTCTATCATGCTTGACCTCACACACACACACACACACACACACACACACACACACACACACACACACACACACACACACACACACAGCTCAGTCACCAGCGGGGTGACATGTACATGACATTTTAGCTCCACGTAATATCAGGAGGACGGTTGAGACAGAGCGCTAACCGTCGGTCTGAGAAGCGACTCCGCCCTACACCTGCTGACTGGCTGGCAAAACGGCAACGTGCACCAAAGTAATGTCAGGAAACGTGCTCAGCAGAGGTCTTTACAGATGTGCACATTTAGGCCAGAGGTGGGTGTACGAGGTGGGCCTGTGGGAATTAACACAAATATTTATATGTGTATATATAAAAAAGAAGTGAATGTTGTTAATTGTACTCTTTGCGTTTTAAACTAAGTTAATGTAGACAAACCAGAAAGTGTTTTATCTGAGAGCTAAATAGATATTTGAATGTACTGAGACAGAAGTGGATCATGTGAAGCTAAAAGATGAGTTTCTGCAGGAAAACTGCTTCTTTACTTCACCAGCTATAATATATATATAACGTTTGAAAGCAGGCTGTGGATGTGGAAGCAGAAGCTGAAAGAGTGGCTTGGTTTCAGAGATTGTTATCAGCTCTGGTGATTCCTAAGGTCACGACATCAAGCTGCAGGCAAAGAGAGGAGAACATCAGTTCATGAAACAAAAGAATGAAAAGGATTCAAAACATAACATGTGTGAAATGTATATTTGAGTGCTGACGCTGTGATTACTTCGCCCTGCTACGTTCATTCTGTCAGCAGAGGTGGAGCACTTGTTTGCACCGTTTGGCTCTCTGCCCTAAAACCACCGAGCCACAAGCTTGAAGAGCAAGAAGCGCAGCAGCTATCGCTGCGCTGATGCCGTTTCCTCCTCACAGAAGGGCGTCGGGTTTATTTTACGTGTTTTGTAATAACAGACTTATTTTAACATACTCATGTTTAATAATTAGTTCATCACATTCTACTGTGATCTTAATTATGTCTTATACTACTGCACAGTGTCAGCTGTCATGCACCAAACAAACAACCAGATTCTTGTTTGTTTAAATGTACTAAATGCAATAAAACCGTTTCTGATTCTGATATTTTGTGAAGAAAGATTATTTAGTTTATGAGCAGCTGAAGTGTCTTAAGACGTGATTCCCTCTTCATTCCCCTCTTCCACACTGGCTTTTATGTGATGTCTTTTTACTGCTTTATTTTATTATTTTAATTCTAAATTTTAATTTTTTTTAATTTAATTTTAATATTTAAATGTTATTATAATATATTTTTTTCTTAGTTTGCTCTTATCGTATCGCTTTGTGTTTTTAGGGTTTATCTCTATCTAATCTTAGTTTGTTGGGCCTCACTGTTGAGCTTTGTGTTTTATTGCTTTGCTTCATTTGTCTCTGTTTTTAAAGATGCTGTATCAATAAAAGTTATTATTATTATTATTAGTAGGAAAGGCAGTCAAAGGAGAAGCATGTTTTTAGTTGAGGCGGAGCAGGACTTTAATTTAAAAAGGAGTTGAAACTGTTTTTTTGTATTTAATGTGAATGTAGAGAAAACAAATCAGATGTGTAAATCAATATGTCTCATTAATAATAATAATAATAATAATAATAATAATAATAATGAGCCTTCAGAGCAGTTTTACTGTTTATCTACAGCAACTACAATGTATTTCATTACTTACACTTTGCTGCACCACTTAAAAAACGTGGTATTATATTTTGTTTTAATTGTATTTCGCTTATTATTTTGTCAGAAGATGAATGTAAAGCTGGTGACACATTTAAATAAACCGAACAACTTGTGCAAAAACTTTTAGAAAATGTTCAGAAGCACAGAAAGTAAAAGGTGTGATCCTCTACGTTTGACAGCAATAATGAGAACACACTTTCTCTGGTTCTCACACACACACACACACACACACACACACACACACACACACACACACACACACACACACACACACACACACACACACACACACACACACACACACACACACACACACACACACACACACACACACACACACACACACACACACACACACACACACACACACACACACACACACACACACACACACACACACACACACACACACACACCATCTCTGGGTGGTGTTTCTTACCCATCTCTAACCTTTAGCCCCGGAGTTGCTTGGCAATAGACAAGCAGATGTGGGCGGAGTAGGTGTATTCTTACCGTCTCATTATGAGACATGGGGGAAATTCACAACGAGCCACGCCCCCCTACACTCACACACACACACACACGCACACACGCACACACACACACACACACGCACACACACACGCACACACACACACACACTCAAATATGTATTAATCATCACATTAGCCACACACATGTTCAGTCTCATGGGAAAAATGCACAAAGAGAGAATAACTGTGACAGACGAGGTCCGTCTGGGTTTTGATTTATCGTATTTTGGTCGTCATCGTCGGTGTGAATTCCCGCAATGACCACAAAACAGCTGAGACTTGTTAAGCTGTGAATTTGAGACAGAAGAGAAACATATTTGTTTTTTGTTTTTTCATGAAAACGAGGCACACAGAAGGTATTTTTGTGTGTTATCAGATGGAAACACAAGAGTTGCTCCGGTGACGTTAAAGGGACAGTGTGTAGGATGTGGTGCCCTCTAGTGGTGAGGTTGCAGATTGCAGCCGGCTGAATACTCCTCCGCTCACTCCTTCCTTCACAAGACGGCGGTAACGTGTGTATAAACACCGTGGTAACGCCGTTCGCCTCGCTCAGAGGCCATCCATCCCATAATAACACGACTTTAGCAGCTGGCGGCGCCTCGGTTTTGCACACTGCTGCTCACGTTACTGCAGTTTCACGAAAGAGGTCCTTCAGGGTAACGGAAAAAAACGAGTCGGTCTTGAAAACACAAAACAGCACAGGTAGGACGACCATCAGCAGATGTCACATCTAGGATTGACCAGAGGTGTTTTCCCAGTTTGACTAACGCTCAGTCCTGTGATTCATGAACAGCAACAGACAGTGAACACAACATCGACATTCTGGGAGAGATCAGTTTTTGGGTAAATATTTCCATTATCGGGTTTGCCGAGCATGAAATGACTGCGTGTTAAATACACAAGTTTATTGTTTGGAGCAATAAATCCTGAGATTGTTTATATCCTGTTTTTTCAAAACCAAACATTTTTCTTGTATTGTCAAAGTGTGTTCCGTCACGGTTGAAATGTCACGACTGCCGACTGCGGTTTAGAGTTCCGCTTGTCATGTAAATGCTCAGTTGTGATCACAAAAATAAAGAGAAGGCAAAACACAACCATGACCATGACCACGCCCACTTTCAGGGACAGGAAGTTTATACCATTCAAAACCATGGGCGGAGCTTGTAAAGCATCAGCCGGTGAAAAAAAAAAAGTCTTCAACCAAGTCAAACATCTCTGATTATGTACTTAAACCAGAAAGAAAAGCAGCTTAACTGGGTTTGGATCAGATTATTACACACAAGTATAATATTAAAGATGTTAAAATGACAAATCGGACCAGACAGGGAGCCACTTCCTCCCGACCACAATCACATTATTATTAACTTGCTTGGCAAATCAGCTGCCACCGTTTGAATATAAATGGGCTGATTTGTCCACACACACACACACACACACACACACACACACACACACACACACACACACACACACACACGCCCTGTGGTTGAGTTGTACACGACCGCCGGCCAAGACGACATGTTTTGTCAGCGGAGCGAAAGCCAACCACTATTTAAGGAAGACCGCAACGCTGCTCTCTCCTCAGAGCCAAACACAAAAAATACTGGATGACTGACTGGTGGTCAGTCCGTTCGGCACGCAGCAATGTGAGAGAGGAAAACTGTTATTTTCATCATTTACTCATTCACTGAGGAGATCTTCTGATAAATCAATTTCAAATTCATTATTTTGGCCAACCAACAGTCCCAAAAACCCCCAAAATAATGTAATCTATGATCATATAAAACAGGGATGGAAAGAAACAAATATTTGGCATTTTTAGTTTCTAAAAGACAAATAATCAGTTGTAAATAAAAATGTCATTGAAATCGTCTCAGAAGAGTATTTCAGAAACATTTTGCAGCTCACACAAAACTATGTTAATACTGCTTATGAACTGCATTCAAACTTTCCTATTTTGGTTGATGCTCCTGTGCAAATTCGTCCACAATCAAACTCTTTTTTCCCCCATAGATATAAAACTAAATACAATAAACACTATAAAAAACTGAGACTCTGTAGATACAGCACCAACTGTAGATGTAGAAAACCCACTTCCTGTACCGACGGGTCAGCGCACAAGGCCTCCTCGATGTCTAACATGTTTAACTGCTGTACGTGTGAGAGAAAGCTGAACGTACAGGTTGTGATTAGAAAAGCAAATCTAGCAAATCTATAAAAGTGTCAGTGAGGATTTCAACATGTTTTTCCCAAACTTCCCACTGATTTTGAAGTGTACAAAGAAGTAGAGATCTTCGCCTCAACGCCTCTCTGAATTCTACCGAAACACTCGCAGTTTTTGCAGCCTCTTTTTCCTCTTTTTCCTCTTTTTCCTCTTTTTTACAGTAAAGCTGTTCGGTTAGAATCAGAAAGCAAAAGATCTCTGCTTTGAATCAGCAGATCAAGGCATCCAGCGGGCTTTTGAGCCGCGCTAAATTCCCCCCTGTCTGGTGAACATCTCACACGCCTGCGCACATGAAAAACACAAGCCACTATCTGCTGCATCAAAGCAGCCACTGAAACCGACACCCCTCCTCCCCTCCCCCCCCCCCCCCCCCCCCACACCGGTCTCTGAAGTGAGCCGCCCCATTTGATCTGCACAAGCCCTACTGGCTTCCTGATGCAGCCTGAATGGGGAAGACCGCCCCCAATAGTGAGTGGGATGTACCACAAATGTGACGGAGATGCTCAAAGTATATATCGCTGCGTGGATTTGTCGATTTGTCACTCAACAAGGTGGGAGGGGTTGAGGTGTGGCTGTGTGTGTGTGTGTGTGTGTGTGTGTGGGAGGTGGGTGAAGATGGGGTGGGGGGTTTCCTCTAGATTATTCCCAGACAATAATCAGCGCGTGGGTTTTTTTTGTTTTTTTTCCATGATCGGGCTCATCTCCGATAAAACCTGACAAGAAAACAAAACAAAAAGCTTTGCTTACGAGAATCGTCTGTCACTACACGTGCGTACGTCATGTGTGGGCAGAGCCCTTCGGGTTCGTGATTAATGCCAAAAAAACAAAAACGTACTCAATAACACACCTGGCTCACATGATGCGTCTCCACACGTCAAAGCTGACCTCCACTTACAGTAACATGTTGTTTTGGGGGTTTGTCTCCCGCCTCGCGGACAACACAGACCTTTTTTTTTCCGGCCACTGCTCGAGAATGATTTGGGAATCCCCCTCTTCCGCCCCCCCCCCCCCCCCCCCCAATTCAAGCCGCCCTTATTTGTTTGCTGCGGTGAGTTTCCTGGGTCCCAAAGGGGGTCAACACCAATCCTCCCCCAGACATAACAAGACGAGGGGATTGTATGAAAAACATGTTTGAAAGATCATAGAAGTGGAGCACCCCAGATCTTCTTTTTTTTTGTTATATCTTAGGGTCCCGGCAGAAAAGAAGAAGAAGAAGTCCTCTGAACTCTCGAACAATACGACGAGCAGCAACCCCCCCCCCCCTCCCCACTGAACACACGTCCTGGTCTCTCTAATCCAAACACGCCGCCATAATCTCCGGCTATCATCCGACTCATCTACCAGCCGAAGGAAGAGGTGGAAACCAAACAAACGACGGGAGACAAAAGGGCCACTTTCACCTTGATCAGCCAGGCGGGCAGACTCCACTGGGGAAAGCTTTAAAACGTCAAAGGACATGAAAGACGTCGACAGAAGATGTTGAAGACTACACCTGAGAGACAGACAGAGGATCAAAGAGGGGAACTATAGAGAAAGAAAGGAACAGGAGAAGAGGAAGAGGATATCTCTGTCTACACACAATTCTTTAAGCCAAAAACACAAATTAGATGAATTTCTAACAACTGGGTTGAAGTGGATTAGTGTCAGAAGAACCGTCCAGAGAAAGTCCTCCACAAGCATCCGAGTGTCCTGGCAGCTGTTATTGTTCAGAGTTCTCGTCTAAACGGCTGTAATTCATTCTGAACTAAAGACAAAAACAAAGAGATGTACTTGGGCACCAACCCATGACGAAGACTTCCACAGAGGACACACGTTCTGATGTGTTACGCCTCTAAATACCACTGCAGCAAGCATTCACTCCACATTGTCTCACTCTGTCGGCTTCGTTTGTTGAACTGCAAAAACACACCATTCTCTTGAGCAATGTTATAGAGTGGTGTGCTTCGGAGCCTTTAGGCAAATAACTTACAGCTTTCTGCGCTGTGTCCAGCACCGTGTCGCCGGCGTTTCGGACGACTTAAAATCTAAACTAAAAGCCTTAAACTCATCTGATCGTTGCGGCGCACAAATATTTTTTAGGACGACGAGAGCGCTATGAAAACGATCGGCTTCGGTTCACGAATGCGTCACGACATCCGTGTCTGAATGACGAATACACCTGCTGATCGTACGTGTTCAAGAGCAAAACCGTTTTGTGGGCAAAGACTAAGGCGACGTGAGGTGACGCAACAGTCGGATGCAGAGTCGCTGGTTCGTTGATGTCGGGTTGGCGTGTCTTTGACTTTAACGTGTGCAAACAGGACCGAGCCGCGGTGCAACGACAAATCAGGAGTTTTTTTAATTTATTTATTTATTCAACAGGGTCATTTCAACCGTTTAGTGCACAACATTTCTCGTTAGTACATCGTTAACCAGGACGCTGTTGGTGACAGACTGAGTGAATGTGAGACAGACGAGGAGGAGGAGGAGGAAGAGGAGGAGGAGGTGTTAATGGTTCAGTCTCCTCCGTGCAGGTGAGTCTCCTGCGGGTCCTCTGTCCTAACACACTATTGTCTCCTTATCTACTTCCTCTCTCCTCCTCTGCAGACACTGTCTGTTTAGACTGCGTCTCTCTCTCTCTCTCTCTCTCTCTCTCTCTCTCTCTCTCTCTCTCTCTCTCTCTCTCTCTCTCTCTCTCTCTCTCTCTCTCTCTCTCTCATCTCTTCTTTCATTATCACCACAGCTGCAACTCAACTGTGTGCCACGAGTGCACACAGGGCTTATATGTTAAAGCTGCTGTCCATATGTATATTTAAAGGTTTGACCTCCTGTTTACAAGCAGGCTGACATGGATAACACATAGTATATATATATACATATATATTCAGATCAACACTGAATATATTGTACATATACAAATAAATTAAATTAAATAATCAAAAGTAGAATATAAAAATCCATAGTGTTGCATTGAAGTGTCGGGACCGATGTATTGATGCTCAGCCCCAAACCCCTAAAGTGCAGCTTAACATTTAAAACATGTTTAGTTTAGTTTATTATACTTCATTTAAATTGGACAGTGCAGGCAATAGTTAAAAAGCATTAAGAATAACCGCCCGCACCGCCTGTTGCTCGTCTTTAAATTGGAGGGCGACATAATTGTGGTTCTGGTTTTGACTCGACTTGAAGTGGACCTGATCCTGGAAACGACCTCAGAAACCGCTAAACCCAACTCAACATTCTCCGTCTATCTGTTGAGACTCAGCTACTCCAGCTTCCTGTTGGAGCGCTTCAGACTTTACATCAAACATGCCGTTTTTCTCTTCATCTTCCTCACTTTCTATCTGCCCATCGTCCCCCCCCCTTCCCCCCACACACACCTTTGTTCACACCATTCCCCCCTTGTGGGAGTATTATCTGAGAGAGTGGATCTCTGATATGCCTCGTGCAGCTGTGTAAGATCTTCTCCCACTTCTGCAAGATGACAGGACCTTCAGTTGCGACGGAAACCAAAAATATAAAACATGGCTGCTACTGTACTACTAACTGTTCACCTCCACTGGAAGACGTGTGTCAGAGATAGTTTGGTAGTTTGATGCTTGATGACATAAATATTATTGTTAACTGTGATAAAAGTAGGATATATTGCTTAAGATTTGTTGAGTGATGCAGACACACACACCTACCTGTGTGTGTGTGTGTGTGTGTGTGTGTGTGTGCAGACTTACCGTCGGTTGGTAAAGCCACTGGGTACATCTCTTTCAGCAGGTCGCAAAGTGTGTGCACGCTGCCTTCAGGTGAAACGGGGCGAAACAGCTTCTGGATGAACGGCCTGTCGCTCGTCGTCTGTAATGAATTAAGAGCGCGGCAGGTTAACAAGCGCGGCTACACAGGTGTACAAACATCCAGTGTCGTAAGATGTCCGAAGACACCAACAACGTAACAGTCGAGGTGAAATGAAAAATGCCCTTTTAACCCTTTTAGATCACTTCCTTTTATGCACCTTTTAAATATGCAAAAAAAACGTATTTTCGTCCTGTAAAACAAAATACAACGTGTGCTCATGTAAGCTAGTACCGACCAATAATATCACAACATCCATCATCAATCTGCAACCTTTAGCGACATTGAGGTGTGTTTTTACCCACAGTCCTCGGTCGCTTCGTGTCGCAACTAGATTCTAAGCCCGCCCACTTTTTAGCGGTCCAATCAAATGCAAAAGATTTGATTTAAATCCCTCTTTTTAACTGAACACCGCTCAAATGGTTTTACTGATCCATCGAATTTCCATCTGATGCCATGGTGATTTGGGATCCAAGTTATTTACTCATCGGGCATGAGACATCAATTCAAGGAACTGCTGGAAAAGGAAGCAAACAAAATATCCGGTAAATGGGACATGTTTCATGTGAAGGGGAAGTTTTAAGGGGATGAGCAGAGTTCAGATAGCGATGCACGGCAAATGCCGTGAACGAACCGTCTGCTCAGCCGAGCTGGGAATGTGGAGCTTTGATGAGCCCGCCTGCTCAGAACGCGATGTTTAGCAATCGGCAACATTTCGACAGATGTTACATGCGACGCTGACATGTGTTACTGATCAGGAGCAGCCTGGAAGTCATTAACCGCTGCTTAAGTATGTACTTGGCAGGAGAAGTCAGCTCCTACACAGACTAACCGCTGGCAGTCCTCGAGGTTCTCCGATGAAGTACGATGGCACATTAGGACCACTGCAGGTCAATGAATAAATAAAGATGCAGCAGGGGGGGGGGGGTTGAGATTAAAGGCGTAGATTTACGAGAGAAAACTCAGACATTTTAAGGCAAAAAACGTGTCTGTTCTCTGAGATTATAAAGTCACATATTTACAAGGAAAAACACTCTTAAGAATAGTGTTTTTTTAATGTTGTCAAGGAACCACATCGCTTCACTTTACGATGTTGGAAGCCAACCGTCACTAGAATTGTAGTTCAGTCGTATATTAAATTGATGGTAAATGCATTGAAACGGCCCAGATCGAGCTCACAGGTAGAGTTAGCGCGGACTTGGCGAGGTTAGCGGGAGGATACACGTGTGACTACAGAGCATGTTTTCAAAATAAGGTGTTGACAAAGGATAAATAAATACATATATGGAAATGAGATTAATCAGATTATATTCACAAGAAGTATAGAACATGTCACCTGGGTTATAAATTAAAAAGATGATACCACTAGAGTGTGAGGAAAATTGATTTTGGGGTTTTTCCCCCCTGTAAATTTGTGTTTTCTTGTAAATTTACCACTTTAATCTAAAAAAATACCCAATTTATTTCCTCTTAAAATTGCCGTTTTAATCTCTGACATTTTCTAAGAATATTACCGTCCTCCCCTGTACATTGATTTTATCTACAATAGCCCAAATACGCCGTCGTAGATCAAGAGAATAGTCAAACTATTAAACGAGACATTGTCTTTGGTTCCCTTTAAGAGAAACCCTGTTCTCTCCTTCACCGCTCCACAAACAAAACACAGTGTTTTGCTCGAGGACACTACAGCAGACTGCATGCTTTTAATTAGAATGCCATTCTGCTGCTCCAAAAGTGACAGTGAGCTTAAAAAGTCGATCTTTCCCCTGGTTTCTTCCCCCCCCCCACACACACTGTACGTGATCCTTCTCCAGTCAGAGGCTGTCATGATGATGTAGTCCCGACCTGTGACCTCCTCACGATTAGTTACTTATCACGGTAATGATCTAGGAACCAAAGCGTGTCCTACTGCTGACCACAATGCAAATCACTGTGGGTGAGAGCGGACCGCTAAATGCCTCAAATGTAAACTGTCTAAGTCACGGCGGGACAGCTAAACAAGAAGTGACGTACGCAGCCAGCATTCATCCTCATGACTGTTCGGCTCTGATCTGCGACCCTGTAGCCAAAACATTCCATGTGTGAGAGGTGCGGGAAGCACGGTGGGAAATCACCGCCAGACAGCAGACAAGAAATCTAGTAAACTACGTCCAGAGCCGGTAATGGACTTTGACTCAAGAGTTTAAGGACAGGCGGCGTCGTGTGTCGTTTACATCGGTATGCTAGATCAAACAGATCTTTGCACCAATGTTCAGAATCGGTTTGATGAGATGCAATTTGTGATGATACTAAAAGAGTAAATACAACTCACTTTGGTGCTTTATTGATCACATATTGTAGATAATAAACTCCAGGTTGGTGGACCATTTTAAATTCATTTTCAGGCCGTTCAGATTTTTTTTGGTGCACACTAATAAAAAGAAGTCTGCCTTAAAACTCTTCTGAGCTTTTTAAATCATGACATAAATCATTGCATTTTACTTTGTGCAAACCTGCTCCCATAATCCATCGGTAGAAACCAATTACTGTCACATTTTGCCAAATGATACCCGAGTCGTAACTTCAAAATCGGTGTAAATTTATTTTGATATTTTGATTAATTTGTCAAATAAGAGTTTCGGGCTCATCAGAAAGCGTATGAACTGAAGGCTATCCGGCTTAGACCCTGACCACGAATTATAATATATATATATATATATATATATATATATATATATATGTGTATATATATTAATTTTTTTCCGCTTTCGCACCGCAAATAAAGGCATCAAACATGGCTCCAATGGCAAACTTTATTACTCCTTTCAAACCTTGACAAAGGGTAGCGCAGACCAGAATCACTCCTTATGTTATTTTCCTTTCACAATAAAAGCCCTCGACATAATATTCCTTTCACAATAAAAGCCCTCGACATAATATTCCTTTCACAATAAAAGCCCTCGACATAATATGCTTTTCACAATAAAAGCCCTCGACATAATATTCCTTTCACAATAAAAGCCTTATAAACATAATATTCTTATTTCTGTGTCATATATTCGTCACAGTGTGTAAAAGGCCTTAACGCTCAATTTGACAGTAGACTCCAGAATATCAGAGTTATGGCTTCCGCTCGTACTCGGGGTGGTAAACATTACACAAAGCCTATGATACAAGTAGTATCTATCGAACTGCGTATATTGATTAATGTATTATTGGTTATTATTCATTGTACTGTAACCTCCTGTAAATCCCGGTCATGAACCTGACTCTGATATGTCAGCAGCTATGTTCTTTGTTAATGTCAAGAGTCTCACTGTCACTTCAGAGCAGAGTTAAAAATTCAGTGGTTCAGGTTACCGGGTGACCCGCGTCCTCGGGACAGGAGGCGAGGCGCCGGGCGCTGGACGCCGACCAGGAGCTGCCGTCATGCGGTGATTTTATAATGCTATTCGGTTAACCAAGCGCCTTAATTCAGTTAATCTGTTAATGTAAAAAAAAATGACTGTAATGTAAATCTATGCACCATAGTGACTCAGGAGCATGCACATTTTAAACACCAGCTAATCTCACTAATTGGTTGTTTCTTTGAGTGAAGAGTGTTAATTAGTGGAATCAGTGGGAGTGGTGGACTGAGAGATGCAGCATTTCTATCTCTTATATTAGTAGAAACTGAATCAGTTTATCAACAGTTATATATATATATATATTCTTCATTAGTTGCAGCCATAATAAGATTTTTGGGGGGCAAATATACAAAAATAGATAACATATAAGTTACAGATTGATGTTCAACCAGGCGGCAATCTGCTGAATGAAGCCGATGCTGAAGTCTTAAACCTGCATTCTCTCTAGTGTCCACCAGGGGGCGACTCCTCTGGTTGTATAGAAGTCTATGAGAAAATGTATGTCAATCACTGTGTAGCCCCGCCCTAAAGCATCCCCTGCTTTATGGTCTGTTTGTCTCTAAATGGACCATAATGTACTAAATGAACATCATGCTGTATTGAAGAAGACTTGAAACTAGAGATTGAGACCATAAACTCATGTTTACAATGTTTACTGAGGTAATAAATCAAGAGAGAAGTAGAGTCATTTTCTCATAGACGTCTATACAACCAGAGGAGTCGCCCCCTGGTGGTCAGTAGAGAGAATGCAGCTTTTAAGGCACTTCCACATCTGCTTCACTCGGAGAACCGGAGGTAACTTCTGTTCATCGGTTACAAAAAAGCCAAGATGGCAATAGCGAAAACGCCGAACTCAAATCTTCAAAACATCAGTCCACAAACCAATGGGTGACGTCACCATGACTACGTCCACTTCTTACATACATAAAAATGTAAGAATTTTGTATAATTTTCTTTAAAAAAAGACAGTATTGAAGTAGCAGCCCTCGTTGTGCTCAATAGTGATCCGTTTTAGTGGGATCTCTTAATATCTTCCTACCACTGAGCAGCCTGTCGGATAACGGTAGAAACTGAGGCCTCGGAGAGAGAGAGAGAGAGAGAGAGAGAGAGAGAGAGAGAGAGAGAGAGAGAGACAGAGAGAGACGTGGTGCGGGCAGATACCCAACCTGAGGTGTCAAACGGAGAGTCCGACACACAATAGGTGCCTAATCATGGAGCTGTGAAAAGGAAACCGGCGAGGACGGGGATCGGGTAACCGAGCTGTAACTACACACCGCGGAGCCAGGCGCGAAAAAAAAACAGCAAGAGGAAGGGTGGCAGCGGAGGCGTGAAGCCGGCCTCTCGGGTTACACAGAAAGACTGAGTCACTGACAGGAAGCGCCGCGTTTTTGTCGTGCGAGGATCGTCGGCGACAGCCAGGAGCAGAGAGAGTGCGCTAAGTGACAGCTACCTTCGTTGCATTTTTAAATAGCCCGCCATTAATTATTGAGCGGGTCGCCATACAAAGAAGGCGCCATTGATCCCCTGGAGGGGGGGGAGAAGCGTGATACTGCTTGGATGGAGACACTTTCTTTTCAGCCGGGCCGACACCTTAGCTGGCACGGCAGCACATGGCGACACAAAGAGAGCGAGGTGTCAGTGGGACTCGGGGTAACTCTCGCCGAGTGAAAAGAGCGGGGCGGAACTCAAGACGGCCGGCTAATTGATGGAGGGGATTCAATCCGCCTAATTGACGGCAAAAAAAAACAAAACAATGGACGGGGCCATCAATCAATGTGAGCTTCCGTGAATCGAGACGTGCGAGAGAAAGCGTTTCCACTGAACTCTGAGACCGTCCATTCGTAAATTAAAATTCCAAACCTCTCTTTGGCGGCCTTCATTTTCTCAGAAGTTGAAATACACACCGGCAGAGGAGAAACTCCATCAAGGGACACTGAATCGAATTCTGAATTATTCATGCATTGCGTGCTGGTGCCATTCATTGCCATATTTTGGTGCTAATCTGAGGCTCCATCGGGTCAGCAGGAGGATTTGTATTCAGTCGTTCTTCTAAGCTGTAGGCATCATTTTGATGTTTTAACTTTAAGAGGATAATTAACGAAAGTACTGCCATTTACGTACCAATAGTGGTATTTACTCACGTAGAAAGTTTTAGTTTTATCTGCTATGTCTCCATCTCAATACTACTAGGAATA
This sequence comes from Leptoclinus maculatus, assembly GCA_032191485.1. Lineage (NCBI taxonomy): Eukaryota > Metazoa > Chordata > Actinopteri > Perciformes > Stichaeidae > Leptoclinus > Leptoclinus maculatus. Next base: position 56,363 of record JAVDOI010000328.1, read on the forward strand.
CTGTTGTTTCTATGAAATATGTTGACGGCGGGTATATTCAATGAAAACGAGTTCTATGGGAAGGAGTGCAGTTTGAAGCTCAGTTCATACTCGCCGCAGTGAGCGCCAGAGAATGACGTCGTCGCGGCCGGCGCGTCGTGTGCCAAAGCTCCGCAAGTGGTCGCGGCGGCTCTTGGTCGTGCAGCTCTGAATTTTTGTAACTTGGCCAAACCATCAGAGACTTTTCAGAAAATAGTTCACTGATAAAAGCACTATAAACATGTCTAAGGATTAAACAAAGAAAGCCGATTAGTTTTCAGATGCTTTAGAAACAGGAGGTCTTAAAAAACTTCATTTGAGTAAATATGTTGCAGCCAAATCAAATAGTTTACAGGATATTCAACCTTTGTTTCTTTATAATGCTTTTAATACTTGACTTGTGTCTTTACAGGGTGTGTATGAAGACAATAAAGTAGTCTATAAATATGAGATATGAGTTTATAGATCATTAAAATTACTCCTCGGGCGTTGTGGTTTATGGTGTTTTGCTGACTCTTTAATGAGATATCGCAGGAAAAAAACTAAGATATGGAATTAATTATCACAAATTAACCTCCATCTGACTCTGAGTGCTGATGCAATGATCAGCTCTGTTTGCCAAAGAAATCGGAAGCCCGTACGCAGAATCATGACGAAACCTGAAGGCTTTTTCGTGGAAATTCGCAGCTTTTTCCCCCCTGCAACAGGCATATCACCTGTCGCCTCTGGCCTGAGCCGTTTCCAGCATTCCCATGTTGTGTAATTGCCTGTGCAGTCACCACCTCCCCCTCGTCTCACTCAGCCATCGCAAGATATCTGGGAGGCAGTAAAACCTGCATCCTTTAAAAGGTCTGCACCGGAGGGTTTGTGAGTAAGCGCCGAGTCACGGAGCGGCGGCGAACAGAGAGGTGTACCTGTAGAGCAACAATGCAAGCAGTCTTTAAAAAAAAAGAAAGGATAGTAATTTTCACTTTCCGTGCAGCGAGACGGCCCCCCCCCTACACACCCCCACACCCTCTTCCTCCTCTGGTTCTCTTGAATCACAGAGTGGCGTCACTACCGGAGCAGGAAAGATGCACCGGCGGCCAAACAAGTCTTGCCGCCAGACGGAGGCGAGGCGCTGGCAAACACACACACACAAGCAAATGAAATAACAAATATAAGAAACAGGCGACACACAAACCGAAGCGTGCAAAGATCAGATGAACACACACAAGTTTAAAAGAACATAAAAGTAACAAAGGAAAGTAGAAGCAGAGGACAAATTCCACAAAAAAGGACTTATCATTGATAACATCAATGTCCGTATTTATGTAGTTCATGTAAGAGAGATGAAACGTTAAAAAAAAGTAAATTAAAAGAAAACAAAGTTGCTAATTTGAAGGATACAAATGTGGTTTTAAAAGTGTTTAACCGTCAGGACATGAGGCAGACACACAGAGTGTGTCGTCCATGCCCACGAGGTGTCTTTGTCTCCATGAGGACTGCAGGCCAGACGGAAATGAGCCCTCTGTTATTTGGAGTGTTGTCATTAATTCTGTCTGCATCAAACACAGCACATGTTATTTACACTAAAGACCACAATCTGGCTTTGAAGGACTCTGAGCATGTGTGTGTGTTTGTGTGGGAGGGGGTGGTGTGTGTGTGTGTGTGTGTGTGTGTGGGGGGGTGGGGGGGGGTCTTTCCTCTGTGTGAAGCAGTCTCCTGTTAAGTCACCACAGTGACTTCGTAGTGCCAAACAGCTTTGTTCTTCTCAGTGATTCTGCACCTTCTTTTCTGAGTTTTCTTATATCGTGTTTCGTCTTGTCGCAGAAACTCCGGCTAACAAAACACTGGATTTTCTCCTCAACAACGACATAATCTCTGCAGGGTTTCTCGAAATGTCTTCTTGGTCAACATCAGCAATATTAAGATTGTACCCACAAAGTTAAAGAGGTCTTTGTACGAGCCAATCCTAGACTTTTGGACGATGAAAGTAGTTGCTCGTATGAACATATTTAGCTTACGCTGTTTTTCTTTCCAGACCTCCTTCGGTTGTAAATAATCTCACAGTTTGTAAGATGAAAACCACAACATCTCCAAAACAATCCAGACTTTTCAGGAACGATGCCATTTTTTTTTAACCAATATGTTAAACAGGCTTTGATGCTCCAATTATCACGAAACCAACTCGGCTCATAAATGACCGTGGAAACTTTCAATTCGAAAACACCCAAAGAAACCGGAGCGGTTTGGGTTCCTTCTACCCCGCCGGCAGCTACACGACTTTTTACAGCTGCAACAAGTGCACGTCTGGGAGGGCGGGTCGTTGTCTGGTGAGACTGCGTGTTTCAGTCGACCACTTTAAAAAGAGTCGCGTTCTTTATAACCCGACACAAGAATGTTCTTTTGTCCCGAGTGTAAAAAACGGTTTATTTACGCGCCGAAGATGTGAAAGTAAAAACAAAAGCGTTTATGGGTCTTTTATATATATATATATATATATATATATATATATATTTCATGCAAAACAGTCGGCGTTGATTGACAGCTGTACTCCCGCCTTTCCTTGTTGCGCAAAAATGTAAACGCAGCCATATGTGGAGCACAGCGGGTCTCATTAAAAAGCTTGACACGCTCAATAATAAATCAGCTCGGGGGGGGAAATTACCAGCAGTCACAGCCGATATGATGTTCTGTTCCAAACATCTACAAATCTCTTCCTGTTTCGTTCCGTGACACTCAGATCTACTCAGATCCACTTCCTGCTCCATGTTCTCACATTATTTCTTTCCAAACCTGTCCCGACACGCCTCGACGTCTCACATCCGCCAACAGGACTCGGTGACAGCGAGGAGGCCTTTTTCTGTTTGCTGTGATTTGAGATGAAGGTCCAAATGCACGCACGTTCAGCCGCTAGACTGAAAGCAGACTGTCAACATGTTTTTGTTGCAAAGATCCAGATGTTTTCCAAATCTTTATTTCCCTGACTGGACTGGACGAGGCCTCCTCAGTGTCCAGCAGGATTAAAATGTGTGTATTATGTTTTACTACACTGTTGTGTTATTGAAGAGTCATTCTGTGCAACTCCTGAACATTTCCAAACCGCGGAAGTTGTCAAATTAATTCCCCACGCTTTTTCATCTGCATAGAACCCCCCCCCCCCAAACACTTGACTCAAAGCATGGCACTTTTCCCCCGCTGTCTGGCTCGCAGCGTGCTAATGTTTTCCAGGCGAGAATCAGTCGCTTATTCATCCTCACATCTTTCTTGTTTTTTTGTCCTCTAACAGGGAATTTTCACCCGAGTCAGGAAAAAGGCCGCTTGTCTGCCTCCTCCTCCTCCTCCTCCTCCTCCTCCTCTGAGGCACGCATACCGGCTGATCACGGTTCAGTGGAATTACACGTAAACTGGGGAGAGTTCCAAGTATAGGAGCCGATGAATATCTATTGTACTGTTTTATCTATTGTACTGTTTTATCTATTGTATTGTTTTATCTATTGTATTGTTTTATTTATTGTACTGTTTTATCTATTGTATTGTTTTATCTATTGTATTGTTTTATTTATTGTATTGTTTTATCTATTGTAGTTGTATCTATTGTACTGTTTTATCTATTGTATTGTTTTATCTATTGTACTGTTGTATCTATTGTACTGTTTTATCTATTGTATTGTTTTATCTATTGTACTGTTTTATCTATTGTACTGTTTTATCTATTGCATTGTTTTATCTATTGTAGTTGTATCTATTGTACTGTTTTATCTATTGTATTGTTTTATCTATTGTAGTTGTATCTATTGTACTGTTTTATCTATTGTATTGTTTTATCTATTGTGTAGTTTTATCTATTGTAGTTTTATCTATTGTATTGTTTTATCTATTGTATTGTTTTATCTATTGTACTGTTTTATCTATTGTACTGTTTTATCTATTGTATTGTTTTATCTATTGTATTGTTTTATCTATTGTTTTGTTTTATTTATTGTACTGTTTTATCTATTGTATTGTTTTATCTATTGTATTGTTTTATCTATTGTAGTTTTATCTATTGTGTTGTTTTATCTATTGTATTGTTTTAGCTATTGTATTGTTTTATCTATTGTATTGTTTTATCTATTGTATTGTTTTATCTATTGTAGTTTTATCTATTGTATTGTTTTATCTATTGTATTGTTTTATCTATTGTAGTTTTATCTATTGTATTGTTTTATCTATTGTATTGTTTTATCTATTGTATTGTTTTATCTATTGTATTGTTTTATCTATTGTATTGTTTTATCTATTGTATTGTTTTATCTATTGTACTGTTTTATCTATTGTATTGTTTTATCTATTGTATTGTTTTATCTATTGTACTGTTTTATCTATTGTATTGTTTTATCTATTGTATTGTTTTATTTATTGTACTGTTTTATCTATTGTATTGTTTTATCTATTGTATTGTTTTATCTATTGTAGTTTTATCTATTGTGTTGTTTTATCTATTGTATTGTTTTATCTATTGTATTGTTTTATCTATTGTATTGTTTTATCTATTGTAGTTTTATCTATTGTATTGTTTTATCTATTGTATTGTTTTATCTATTGTATTGTTTTATCTATTGTATTGTTTTATCTATTGTACTGTTTTATCTATTGTATTGTTTTATCTATTGTATTGTTTTATCTATTGTACTGTTTTATCTATTGTATTGTTTTATCTATTGTATTGTTTTATCTATTGTAGTTTTATCTATTGTATTGTTTTATCTATTGTATTGTTTTATCTATTGTATTGTTTTATCTATTGTACTGTTTTATCAGTGTTTAAATGTGACCGTCTGCTTTTGCTTTGTCTGTCAAAGCACTTTGTAAACTCTGTTTTTAAAAAGATGCTTTATAAATAAAGTTATTCTCATAAAAGTTATTATTGAGTATTTTATCAGAGGTCACAAGAACAAAAAAATATGTTGTGAAACTGTGAACTTAACGAGCAAATATACAAAATTAATGTTTCTAAAAAGCATGAAAACGGAAAGAATGGCGGCGGAGAAGCAAGTTTGATGAGACCATCACGCTCTATCTGTGCTTTCATCATATGTGAAGACCTGAGAATGACGTACGGTGTCATAAAGGGATGTCGGATATAATAAGAGACGCATTGTTTCATAGTGATGGCTATCTCAAGAACAGGTCACGAACTCATCAGTTGCACAATTTTTTGGCACAATCCACTTTAAGAGGATAATTAATGAAAGTACTGCCATTTACATACCAATAGTGGTATTTAGTCACGTATTTAGTCCTTTTATACATTAAATGAAGTATTATTTAATGTATAAAAGGAACCTGGATTTCTTTTATACATTAAAAGAAGAACAAACTCTGTTTGGAGGGTTTTCACACAGACATCTGGCTACACCTACTGGGCTGAGTGACAAACTTCAGCTCGAGTCCAGAGACACTTAAAATGTACTAAACTACGAATAAAGGTTGTTTGTTGTATTTGAATGTGTGTGTTACCTGGTATATCCTGAAGGGGATGTATCTGAAGCCTCCCTCCTCGGTGGGATATTCCATCAGCTTCCTGTTTATGGCCCAGAACTGGTCGAACTTATCTGTGACGACACAAAGCACAAACGGGTCAGCAGTCGTGAAACGTCCCGATGAGAAGACATGTTGGTTTGATGTTATCTTCAAAATGCTTCATCCAGGAAGTGAGGGATGTAAAAGCATGAAAATTATGGAAAATAAGGAATAAGTCCGATAAAACATGACCATTTTGTCAGTTACTCACATCGTGTTATCTTGAATTCTTGAAATAATGTAAACTATGTGGAAGTGTTTTAAATAGTACGTTTAAGGGGAGATGTGTGTGTGAAGCAGTGAAGCAGTGAAGTGAAGCAGTGAAGTATCGAAGCAGTGACAAATTTCCCCCTTAACGGGGTGAATATAGTATAATAATAAAAAAAGGGAGAGGAAGGAGAGAGAGGAAGGAGAGAGGAGGGAGAGGAAGGAGAGGAGAGAGAGGAAGGAGAGGAAGAGGAGAGAGAGGAAGAAGAGAGGAAGGAGAGGAGAGAGAGGAAGGAGAGGAAGAGGAGAGAGAGGAAGGAGAGGAAGAGGAGAGAGAGGAAGGAGAGAGGAGAGAGAGGAAGGAGAGGAGGGAGAGGAAGGAGAGAGGAAGGAGAGGAGAGAGAGGAAGGAGAGGAGGGAGAGGAAGAGGAGAGAGAGGAATGAGAGGAAGAGGAGAGAGAGGAAGGAGAGAGGAGGGAGAGGAAGGAGAGGAGAGAGAGGAAGGAGAGGAGGGAGAGAGGAAGGAGAGGAAGGAGAGAGGAAGGAGAGGAGGGGAGAGAGAGAGGAAGGAGAGAGGAAGGAGAGGAGGGAGAGGAAGGAGAGAGGAAGGAGAGGAGAGGAGGGAGAGAGGAAGGAGAGGAGGGAGAGGAGGGAGAGGAAGAGAGAGGAAGGAGAGAGGAAGGAGAGGAAGAGGAGAGAGAGGAAGGAGAGGAGGGAGAGGAAGAGGAGAGGAGAGAGAGGAAGGAGAGGAGGGAGAGGAAGAAGAGGAAGAAGAGGAAGAGGAGAGGAGAGAGAGGAAGGAGAGGAGGGAGTTACAGTAGTCGAGTCTTGAAAAGATGAATGCATGAATGACTTTTTCCAGGTCAGGTTCAGACTAACTGCAGAATAAATCAATGTGTGCATGAAGTGAGACGTGTGAATCTAGAGCTGTCTAAAAACGATCCCACCCAGCATGCACTGCTTTCAAACCCTCCGTCTCCCCCCCCCGTTTCCGTCTCTCGCTTTCACACTGAACCTCCCGTTTTCTCTCTCTTCTCCTGGGTGAAAGCGTACGAGTCTTCTCTCTCTTCTCTGTTTCTGATCTCTTTTGGAACGTGAAAGGGTTTCGTCTCTCGCTTTCATGCGCAGCTCCTTCTGTTTGGATCACAAGTGTTATCTGTTTCTGTGTTTGACGCGGTTGCAAACTCTTTGACAGCCACACCCTGAACTTTCTAAAACAGTTCATAGAATCATCTGTCGAGTCTCCTTCTTGCACTAAGATGCGTCCGCGTTCAAACACTTTGTCTGAAAGAATTCAAAAATATCTAAATTGATTATTGATTATTATTTTTCTTTTGTTATTTACTTTTATATTTGTTTATTTCATAAGCACTCTGGTCTAATCAAGCAAAAATGGCAAATATTTGCAGGTTACAGCTTCTGAAATGTGAGAATTTGCAGCTTTTTTTATTTCCATATTCCGTCATTTTAAACTGAATACATTTTGAGTTTTGCTTCATGTCTTTGGAAAGAGAAAACACAGTTGAGGGCTTTCTGAACTGAAGGATATGGACATTTCACAAACTGAATGTACAATTTATTGATCCCAAAAAGTAACCAACAGATCAATTGCTAAAGAAAATAATTGTTAGCTGTAACACCTTATTTATAAGTGAGCATCAAATGTGAGAGTCTTGACAATTATAGATCAAAACCAGGAGGCACATTCGTACATAACTGAGGGCGGCGACGTCACAGGTGACCAACGTGTTGAACGTTGCCTCGTTTGATCAACTTGACCTGCAGTGATTCCAGGAATCTCACGCCAGTTGAGTTTTGCTTTTCAAAGACCCCCCCCCCCCAGCTCTTACTCCCACATCACAAACTCAAAAGCTTCTGTATCACCGGCTTCACCTCCACAAACCACCGGACCGTGGGTGGACTCGGAAAAAGGGAAGTAGGTGGGTGTTTGGGTGGGAGAAGTTTTGGAACTTCACAGACTGCTATCAGACTTTAAAGGACATGTGTGTGTGTGTGTGTGTGTGTGTGTGTGTGTGTGTGTGTGCAGGAACAAGGCGAGAAGGCAGGAAGTGAATCTATTTGGATGTTTTTTTGTGTGTCTTTGAAAGCACCACACCAACAAACGAGTGAATATTTTGCAAATATAAATTGTAAAAATATATGTGTGAGCTAGAACATAAAATATGAATAACTGCATGCAGTGTGTATGTGTGTGTGTGTGTGTGTGTGCAGGCATGTGTGAATCTGCATATAGGTGTGTGTGAGCTGCAGGGAGACAACATGTGTGCATCTAAGTGTTAATGAATGAATGTGTGTCACTTCCCCAACAGCTGCTTGTGGTCTTTCTTCTTTGAAGTATGTGTGTGTGTGTGTGTGTGTGTGTGTGTGTGTGTGTGTGTGTGTGTGTGTGTGTGAGCGTCACCTTTTTAGCATGCTCAATCGCAGCTGCTTATAGAAATGCACGACTGCATGTGTGTGTGTGTGTGTGTGTCTCACCGTTCTGCAGGCCCATCCACAGCTGTTTGTGGTCTTTCTTCTGCATGTCGTTGACGACTTGGCTCTTGTGCTTGAGGGCGTCGGCCTCCTTGATGCCGGACATGAAGTGAGCCTCGATCACAGAGTTGGACGGGCAGTGGAGGAGGTCGCGATCCGGAAAATTCTGACACATGCATCAGAAAAACATTTCTATTTAAAGCTGCATTGTTGCGTTTTATTTGTTTGGCCACTAGGGGGCAGAGTTGGGTCAGTTTGTCAGGTGGACAAGCGTTTGATTCATTGTTAAACATTCCCTCGTGAATACAAAGAGAGATACAGTCCTGTGGACACACTTACCTTAAAGTGCACAGTGATGCTCCAGGGTAAGACGGTGTTGGACGCGTGGAAGTCAAACAGAAGTCCAATTGGATTGTGCCTGAAACCGGGAAACGCAAACAGGAAACGATGTTACTTCAGAGAGCGTGACTTCCACTATTAGTCTGTTTTATCAGCCTTCTAGAGACTGACAGCAGCACCTGACCTCTGAATGAAACGCTTCACTACACAAAATTCTTAGAAGAATGTATGTAGCAACGTCTTGAAATAATTTCACGGCTAACTAATTATTAATTATCAGTTTCAATGTGCCAGAAAACAGAACTGGTGTCAGTGTGTTTGTTGTCTTCAGTCCAGCTTTCTCTGGCTGCAGCGTGTGAACTTCAGGAGACATCTCTGTTCGTCACTTCCTGTGTTTCAGCCAATAGGGATTAGATGCTTTACTTTATCGCAGCCTCAGATCCGCTGAGTGTAATGAAGGTAGTGTTACGGTCACTCACACTCACTAAACATGTTGGTCTTCACGGTCTAGCTCCCCTGAAGCCAACAAGTCAATTTGTTCCAAATTTGTAATTTAAAAGATGTCAAAACATGAAAAACACCCTGAACAGATAACCAGACCCTAATAAAATATCTTAAAATCCTGGAACGTTGACGCTACTGTAAACCAGACTCTTCATCATCTGTGCTGCAACACTGACACCTTGTGGCTGAACTGTGTGCCTACAGTCTGTTCGCTCTGCTGATCTCAGCACTAACGAGGCGACCACAGTCTGTGGATGAACGGACTTAAGAGCTGCAGGTGTGAAGATACGCCGTGGGTCTGACACTGTATTGCATTTGTTGGAGAGTGTGTGTGGATGTTTCACTTAATCCAGTAAAACAAGGAACACATACAGCAGTTTCCTGCTGATGTTGCTCGTTTTAATATGGATTTGGGTCAAAACAAAAGCATTTTATTGAAGAAAATAATTAGATTCTGATATGCAAACACACTGAATAGCTCTTCTAACACATGTTTGACATATGGATCACTAAAGAATACGCCCACATTTAAAAATCCAGCAGTGTAGCACCTCACACACACACAACCTTGTTAACCGAGAGAAAGAACAAAATGAGTTCATCCGACGAGCGCTCTCTCACCATTTCAGCGGCGTCCCTTCATACTCGAACCACATCTCCTCCACGTCCTCGGCCCTCATTACTTTGTGGAAGTGTTTCTTCACCTTGTCTGTGACCAGAGTCAGGTAGCTCACTCTGGGTAACAGCAGCTGAGAGAGCCGAGAGGAGAGACGGGACGCAAATATCAATTATTGCGTAAATAGACATCATTGCCACGCAATCGTTAATGGGTGGCGTGTTTACATCAGAAGAGGAAGAAGACATATTTATGGGGAACTTCAAGTTTTCTCTCTCTAGAGATTGCACACAGGTCTGACAAACACACACAAACAAGGGGGCACCACGAGCAGTTGGGAGTTCCTCGGGAGCACCTCTCCAGCTAGTCCACTCCACCTGGTCCCGTGCAGGGACCTCAACCCAAAACCCTCCGGTTCCCAAGCCAAGTCCTCGTGGATCGAGCTACGTTCGACCCATAAGATGTGTTTTCTTGAAAACTAGATTAATGCTGAGGCTTTCTACAGCTTGCTCGGTGTCGTCTTCAGTTTTTTTTGGTCTCCACGTGGCATATACGTAGCTTCTGAGGTGCACATCAGCTACAGTGTGACACCCCCAAACTAATGCACTTAAATAAAACACACTGAAGATTACGCCTCTTCTTCTTTGTATTGAGGCCGTGCATTGGCAGGAATCTGGTGATTCAATATGTAGCATGACACGGGAGTTGCGATACTGTCAGTAAAGGAGATATATTGCAATTTTTTAAATCTAATTTTAGGAATACTGTCATAGTATAAAGATCACAACGCAGTATGCACAAGATCTGAGTGAAAAAAAGGTTCATTTTTTATTGCAATCTGAAGAGTCCCACCACATCCGACATCGTTGCACTACTTTTTGTGGCGCAATCTGAGCCACTTGTCTGCCACAAATAAAAAATACGGTGTTTTTGAGAAGTGATACAGTTTCATAAAACATAACATTGCAATACCCAAGTGCATCGATGCCTTTCTTCAGCATGTTTTGAGGTTTTAAGCAGATTTTCAGGTTGTTTTGTTGGTTGTAACCTACAGCGGCCCCTCACTCCTCCAATATGAGCAGCTATCACACTGACAAACAGTGTGCATAGAAAGAAATACCGGGCAAAGTGAATGAACACTGCTAATAACACTGCTATTCTATTTTCTCATCAGGAGTAACCTTTCAGCTGCAGAGGAAAAAGAGATCTCAGGCGGGTCTTTTCGAGGAAGCATGGGGGTTGAAGCAAGAGTCAGAGAGGAGCTGCACTTACATAGTAGGGCTCGGCCTCTCTCTCGGTCACCTCGTCCTGGTTCAGAGTGAAGCAGGTGGGGATCCGGCCGAACCACACGTCTCTCAACACGTCCTTGTCATCTGCCATGCTGCTGCTGCTGCTGCTGCTGCTCCCAGTGGCACATATAGAAGAAATTCCTCAAACACAGACCACCGAAGTCCGACGGCAGACAGCTTCCTGCTGTCAACAACACACAGCAGAGCAGAGAGACGAGCATTCATGAAACCTTTAGCAACACAAACCCCCAAAAACCACAGTGAAGTAGGCGGTGCAACACGAGCTAGTTCCACATTGTCTCAAAGTAATTCAGCTTTAAATAACTAAATATGTCTTTATTAATTTGTAAGGAGAGTTATTACTGAGTTATAGTGCAGCAGAAGAATGCTAGACTTCACAAACTAACTCTAAGCCTGTCAAACTACGCAGATGTAATGTGAAAACTGACGTTAGCTTCGTGCTAGGTAAGCTAGCTTAGCTCGTGAAAACAGAGCAGAGAATTGTGTACAAATGTGCTGACGTAGCTTCCGGGTTGTTTATTTTGCTGTCCACAAACAGAGACGTGTTGCGTGTGAGGAAGATGTGGTGATATGGGAGGAAAAACCCTTACTTTCTGTTCGGTGTTTAGTTGAAGTCGGCTTGAATGGAAGAAGGGCCGTGTGAGTGTCGATGTTGTCATTCCGCTGCTGTCACCGGAAAACAGCTGAAAAGCACCTCGTTCCTCGTGAAACAGCGACACATAGCGGACAACTCCATGTACTGCATCAACAACACACAAAACGCATTTCTTTTAATTTAACAATGTTTCTAAAAAAATGTCATCATAAGATTTAAAAGAATAGTTTTGTTTTAGGTCCAAATATCTTACATGTTGTTGTTTTTTGTAAACCTGCACAATGTAACAAAAAACACTAAACGTATTTGTGAACGCATCATCAATATGCGACGTCTCTCTTACAGTACGTCGCATATTGTCAACTAGTAGCTTCAAGAATGGACGTAACATCGGACACGGATAACCTGGAAATGCGTCTTCAGACGCTGGAGAGTCAAATATACGGAGAGAGACGAAACAAAAGTGGAAAGAAACCCGTCAAGGTTCGCAAAGAATAATCTATTCGGATGAATAATAGAGAAGCTAGCCAGCTGTTAGCCTAGCAGAGCTAACGGTAGCTATGTGTGAGTGGGGTTAAGTGAACGCCCTGTTTTTATTTTATGCCTTTTGGCTGCACAACAATACGCTTTTATCACAATTCATGACTCCGGTGTTCACTGTTGTAGTGTATTTATGTATTTAGCTAAACAGCTGCTAGGTTAGCCACGTTAGCTTAAACGAGCCAACACTAAAAGCACTAAAACTCTGTGCAATATAAATACACTTTGCAATACTACAATTATTCTGTCTGTGTATATAATATTTTACTTATTTAATATTTGTTACTGTTTTATTGCTTATTTACTTATTTATAATTGTGTTGATCTTGTTTTTTTGTTTACTATGTCTCTTGTTTGCACTATCCACTATGTGCATATGTGTGTGTGTGTGTATATGTATGTATATATATATATATATATATATATATATATATATATATATCCTAATAAAGGATTATTTTATCTTATCTTAACTGTGTTTCAGTGTCTGGAATGTGACCAACAATGCAAACGTCTCAAATGTTTAAATGACAGTGATAGAATGTACAAATTCGAGGTACTTTACGTAATTGTATACTTCTACTCCACTATATTTGTCTAAAAGAGTTTAGTTACTTTTTCAGATGAATATATTTTTAACTGTCGCTACATTTCCCACCATGCTAACCTCCTCTGTGCTCATGCAAACGTTTTAGACCGGTTTCATATTTGCATGATTAACATTAAGAGTTGTTTTGTTTTGGACTCTTGGTTTAATAAAAGAAGCCACTTTGGGTTCTTGATGGATGTTTTCCACTATTTAGTCCTATTGATTGATGAATTGTATGAGTGAACTATCAACATGGTTGAGTTAGAAACTGCACTGAATGACAGTGAAGTCACTGGTTTCCAGGAACTTTTGAAAACACAACTTTTAAATCTGAAAATCTTGGTTATATTTTATCTATATTTTATCAATGGAGCCTCTCTTCAGAGCGTCATATGATCTGATGAAGACTTTTCACTTACAAAGGAGCATTGAAGTGGATTTATTTCCTGTTAGCGGAGGTGGAGAAAGTCACAGTTGGTGTTTGTATGTTCGATAGTTGACTGAAGTCGACTTTGAATTACAGGTTTAAATGTATTGTTTACGAGTAGATGAGCTCTTCCAGATGTACTCTGATTAAAACCAAAACAATGTTATGCTCTAAATATCCATAAGCAAATTCCCGTGTTTGGCCTCCATACTGTAAATTCTCATGTTATAAACATGTAATAAACCTCCAGTTCTAAGCAGCGTAACACGGAGCTAATCAGAGAAGACAGCGAGGAGATTTAAAGGACTATTCCACTGTGTTGCTACATGCTATATAGCTACCTCCATGCTACTCTTGAACCTGAGATTCAGTGTTTTTTGCACTGTACTAGGTGTAGTACCACATACTGCACAAAAACTGCTCGGACACATTGATTGAATATATTGTAATGACTTTGAATGTAATCCGTGTCCTTTGTCCTGCAGTGTGCTGAGTCTCTGGCCAGGATCCAGGCTGGTTTGACCAATACGGCCAACAAGAGGGAACGAGTGAAGATCCTGCACAAGAAGAGTGAGTCACACGCTGCCTTGTTGTAGCTATTCATTTATACACGACTTCACATTCACAGAGTTATTCATGTATCTTGTTGTGGAGTGTTTTTCATGGAGCTGCAAGACTGTTTATGTAAAACAATATTGACATAAAATGCCAAAAGTGATGTTAAGTGCAGAAAATCAAAATGCTACAACAGTGCTTGAAGGGATGTGTGTGTTCGGTGGGTCTTTGATCATATTTATTGGTGTTGCGGTGCAGTTGAGGACCTGCTGAAGTACCTGGACCCCCAGTTCACCGACCACATCACTGTACCAGATGCAATGAAGCTGGAGTTCATTCTCGCTGGTGAGAACCAGGAGGAGCCTGTGGTGGAGGGATCCAATCGAAATAACTTCCATGAAGTCGTATTTTTATGTTTAATGCGATACATGTACAGTTCAATGTTATATCGTATATTAGAGGAACTCACTGTGGTGCTGTTTTGTGTTTGTCTGCACACAGAGGAGGACTTCCTGCTTTCCCAGGCTGCTTTGCTGGAGCAGGTCAGCAACATGCAGCCGCTGCTGGACAGCAACTACATCAGAGGTAAGTTTGTCTTGTTTTTATTTGCTGCAAGGCGCTCTGGGATCCAGGCATTTAAAGACTGCTGCTAAAGTACTGTACCTGTGTTCCACACGTGACATCATGCTACAGTCCCCGTTTGAACATTCTGTCATGCTTTAGAAAGAAAACAACTCCCAGCCTGTTTATTCATTGGTGTAGTGTTTTTACAGTGTGTTTATCCCACCAGGCCTGTGTTAGCTCTGTGTTTCTGTTACCTTCAGATGTACCAGAACACGCCACCAAGCTCCAGCGCCTGTCACAGATCCACATCAAAGAGCAGGTAACCCCCCCCCCCCCCCCCCCCTCTTTCTCTGCCTCTTTGTGTTTCATCTGTTGACCCGATGTTTGTCTCTTCTACAGGACCAAACTGAAGCTCAGTCCCTGGAGGTGAAGAAGCTTTTTGAGGAATACAACAAAATGGTACACATTTATTTTCATTTATTTTTTTTAATTCCAGTGAAATAAAAATGACCACAAGATAACATAGTTTCCACAAAACCATCTAAATGTCATGTAATTAACAGCTTCTTCTTGGGAGGTACAAGAGACACAATAATAACACTTAAATAATCACTTCAGCCTTTCTGTTCTTTAACTAATCTGTCTGGTAAACGTATAAACGGCTGAAGGTTTTTGGATTCCCGCTCATGTTTTTGTCCTCGTGTGAACATGAACTGACCCCTGACCTGTGATTGGCAGATGTTCCTGCTGTCTAAGCAGTTCACCCAGTGGGACGAGACCCTGAGGAAGCTGGAGGAGACTAAGGGCATCCGGGCTGTGGAGTAGCTACCGTCCACACACACACACACACACACACTTCTCATGAGGATGGTGATGATGAAGAGGACTGCACTGTGGTCGGAGCTTCAGACATATGCAGCTTGTTTTTTCCTTATCAGTCAGAACAAAAGTGAGGGAAAAAAGGTTCACATTTCACTTACTTGATAATTATCAATTTGTTACCAGAATTTAAATGAATCAGGAAGTTGTTGGTTTTAGAATTCTCAGACTAATTATCTCACTTAGAAACGAATGAAAAACCTCGTCAGGACCGGAGGAAGTCGCTCCCATCACGTCACGTGACGCTGATGCTATTTATTTTCAGACAATGGAGCTTTTTGTGTTTGTGTATTGACTCAACTTATAACACATTCCAACGCTGCCTCCCTGCTGCAAGGCAGTCACAAGACTAGCCGTCCCACACACACACACACACACACACACACATATATCCACTTCAAGGCTTTAGATTTCTTCTCTGGACGCCTCCTGACATTGTAATGACTTAAATTAGCTCATTATTCTTTCCATTGTTCTCATTTTAAAATGTTCTATATGTCAAACATGACAATAAATATCACTTCTGTTTTTCTTTGACTTCTCGTGTGTGTGTGTGTGTGTGTGTGTGTGTGTGTGTGTGCAATAAGAAGAGACAATGAGGTATATTTATTGATTCATTTGTAGTTTAATACTTTAGAAACTCTTCATGTGGCTGCAGGTTGCACCATCTGTACAGGTGGTGTAACGTGAGCAGCAGCAGCAGCTATAGTCCTCCCTCTGCATATACACAGGATGCATTCAGGCACAGTATTGAGTGTAGGTCAGCTGCGTTTTGGCAGCTCTCAGAGCCCAACAAACGATCACTGAATGAATGTCCAAAGAGTTTTGATGGACAAGCAATGAGACAATGTATCCCTGGCACCTTTCAGGGCTCAATAACCTCATAAATCATCATTTTGACAAATTACTTTTTCTGTTTTGTTACCCATAGAACACAGATCATTAAAAAAAACACTGCTTTAAAAGAGTGTTCTGCTGCTTGTCATTGAGTTTTGTTGTAATTTTACTGAATCCATGTGTGTGTTTTGTGCTGTTTTTATCGCTTTAGAGGATGGGCAAAGCACTCTATCTTAGGCTGTGATGTGGGTTTGGTTCATGCTACTGAAAATCCATTAAATAAATAAATCATTTGTTGAATGTCAGGCCCCAGGCACTGACACCAAACCCTGATGTTTACTGTTGATATTATAGTTTCTCTCGATGTGATGGAGACCAAAAAAAAGGGGCAGTAAGTACCCGACCGCTAAATATACAAAATATACAACAACACTTCAGTGGATCGTTTTATTCTCTCCTGTATTCATCCAGCATCTCTTTGTTGACATGAGCATGACTTTAAATCAATGTTTTGATAATTTTATGTTTTTTGGGTCATTTTCTGGAGGATTTTCACATCTTCGTCCTCCAGCCGTGATGTCAGAGGCTGATAGACTGATAGCAGCTGACAAAGATTGTCTATTGAAAGGATGCTTCACGCGGTAGTACAGCACAGTCTGCAGCAGAGGGTGTTATCTGTTACACATATTACATCTCCTCCTGCATTTTAGTATTTTGTATTCATGTATCTGTGGGACAATCAAATATTCAGATGATGTTAGCTACTTAACAGCGTTGCATTCAAGTTCTAATTAATTATAAAACTTGTTATTTATTTATTTTATTACTGTATGTACAAGTAAACTGCAAGCACAATACAGGCTTTATAACCACTTAAATAATTAAGTAATTCTGCAAGGAAGGGTCATTCAGACGTATAAAGAGAAAGTGCTGTTATTTGACTGCATTATTGATTTCATGTGTTGAAAACTAACCAAATAAAACTACAAAAGTATATATTTTTTGCAGACGATTTAAATAACGACATAAGATATGAGTCTGTTATTCAATCTAATGTGTTGATGTTTTCTGTAGATGACCCTCAATACTACAATGAACTTGTGTATTTTTTATTTATTGATTTAACTTTATATTGAACTTTCCAAAGTAAAAGGGGGAACAATACGGCGTTAGGGAAGACATCTGAAGCAGAGATTTAAAATACTTTGAATACACAAAAGTACCTCCTAGGTCAGAGATAACAAGGTGATTTTAATTTTAATATAAATTCAGAAAGATTCAGACTATTATGTTACCTTACTTGACAAGTTTGCTTGTTTACCCGAACGATGATAGCTTATGTTCATAAATAACGTGCAAATTAAGGTTAGCATTAACGTCAGAAATTATTTTTTATTGTTGTTAATTTTACAGTACTATAAGTATAAATACAATTTGTTAGCTATGGAAGCCCATTTCCGCCTTTTTTTCTTGATTTTTTTTCTATTTATTATTTATTTGTAAACAAATTGTCATCCTGTTAAAAACGTTGGTTGTGAAATATCAAACAGAGTGAACTGTTTCCGGTTCGTGACTAGAAGATCTTTGGCCACGTGTTTTTTGCACCAGTAGGAGGGCGCGTGAAGGCTGCTGGTTCGTTGGAGAGTTTTTTAACAGCGGACCCCATCATGGACAGGACGGCCGTGGTGAAGGTCGGAGCCGCGGCCAGCGCCAGCGTCTGTGCCCTGTTCGGTGGCGTGGTGCTGGCTCAGTACATCGTCGCCAAGAAAAAGCGAGCAGGGAAGAAAACTAGGATCATAGAGATGGTGAGTTAAAAAATAACCCAAGACGCTCGCGCTGCGTCAAGTTCGACGGCGGAGACGATAACAGGAAGTGGGTGGAGTTGTACCTTCAAAATAAATGCGCGCAAACCGTCGGCGGTTGAGAAAAGTCGTCTCGAAAAGGCCGTTGGTTGAGAGCAGTTTTTAACAATTAGGATTTATTTATAGTTTTCATTGCAGGCGTGACTACTTACACATCAATCTAACGTGTTATTGTGCTATGAAGTATGTGAAAACCTACACTTTATATTTAAACAATATTATTAGATATTCAGGAATCACCAGGATTTAAAAAAAAGAAGTAGTAGTAAGTCAGGCATTAAATACATTGGAATCACTAAAATATTTTAATCTATGGGACACCTACAGGACCTATTCGCTTCTATTCTGAAAAACCACGTCCGGAAATTGCTTGTCAGTAGTGGACCCTGCATGATGCTCTGCGCAGGCGCGAATGTCCCCCTAAAACAGCAGCTGTGGGGTTTTTTTTTTAGAGGTCACCACAGATAATTTTTTCTTCTTCTTGTTCAGACACCAGACCGCTCTGACAGCAGCGGAGCCTCCGCGTGAGGCTCGCTGCGGCTCTTTGCACGGTCCTGGGATGAGTTTGCTGCTGTTTCGGTCAGCGTGGAGGTTATGCAAGCTACAGCAGCACCTCTGTGTAGCTCCCTAACCTGTCCGACGGGAATCATCCAAACATGCCAAAATAAACTGCAGACAATCAGGGGGCCAAGGGTCATATGTCAAGATGTATTTGACTCAAGTAGACAGACTTTGAAACATTTCTATACACATAGATAATGTATTAAGTCTTTTATAAAGGCATTTATTTAATTTCTATTTAACTTAAACACCATCCCTCGAATACCCACGTGAGGGATTTATGTAGTTCAACAAAAAAACAAGTACATATTTATTTTCTCACAAAGTAGTTTCTAATATCTGTTATATGCAGCCGATGTGGAAGTGTCTTAAGCTGCATTCTCTCTAATGTCCACCAGGTGTCGGCGACTCTGGTTCTATAGAAGTCTATGAGAAAATGACTCTACTTCTCTCTTGATTTATTACCTCAGTAAACATTGTAAACATGAGTTTATGGTCTCAATCTCTAGTTTCAAGTCTTCTTCAATACACCATGATGTTCATTTAGTAAATGATGGTCCATTTAGAGTCAAACAGACCATAAAGCAGAGAGTATGCTTTAGGGCGGGGCTACACAGTGATTGACAGGTTAGCTGCGGCTACCAGAGACGTATACAGCTTGTAGAAGATATTTAGAGTTTGTACTTTGCAGGCGTTACAGGGCGTTTCTACATGCTGTACCTCTACTCTAATCTATGATTCATCATGTCTCGAGTTCTTCGGCCCCACCTTTACAGGTGCATACTTGAATGCTGTCTACCCACACAGACGCACACAAGCCCGTTCACCTGAGAGGACTTCGCCCAAATTCAGCTGTCACTTTTCACAGTTCATCGTCTGCAGTAGAAACAGTTGATAGGATTTCAAAAAGGACAGACTGACAATCGTCGTTTTGTTGCTTGTAATTTCCCGAGAGGCCAAATCAAAATACGGCTGATTTATTTTATTCACTTGCGTTGTGAGAAACCAAACCAGTGCATGAAAAAGAGCGTTATTTGAGTCAAAGTCTCACACAGCAGCAGCAGAGGCGGCCCTCCGCCCTTTGTTTGCTCTGTTCTTTTGTAAAGTAGCAGTATTCACTCTACTGGATAGAGACCGTTTGCTTGTTTCCTGTCCCGACCTTCAGCGTGGAAACTTGTGACCGTCTGCTTTTGATGATGCAGAAGCACAAACATCCGCTCTGAGTCTAAAAAGCACACGACAGCAAACTCAGCCAGGCTTTTTACAGGGACATTCCTCTACGGAGCGACTTCTGTCGCCTAGACTTCTAAAAATCCAGCTGTGTCATTTCAGAAAGACAAAGCACAATCTTTTCTTCATTCCTCGAATCTTTATTCCTCCGCAGAAACGTTGAAATGAAACAGTAAAGATGAACAGTTCTGGAGGAAATCACTAAACTATGGTTATATTTCTTTAAACTGCAGGATGTGTCCTGAGGTCAAATGAAGTAACGTTGACTTGGTTTCACACGGGACACAAACAGCGGTCTCCTGGGTGAAAGTCCTGTGTTTGTTTGCAGTACTGCCCTGTGACAGTAAAGTCCAGATTGATGTAGCGAGCTTGGTAACGTCTGCTGGTATTTCTTTACACAAAGATTAGAACAAGTAGAAAGCTGTCGCTTTTGTGAAATAATCTTTTGCTTGACAGACTCCATTTTGACTCCTGTTGGCGGTGTGCGTATGTCCTTTACATTACTGTAACTGGGGTGAAGTTCAAACCTTTTATTACCACCTGGCCTCTGTGAATGCTATGACTCATTATCGATGACTCAGCTCCTTCAAGTGTCTCAGAAAGCCATGACGGTGAGACCAGCCGGTAGTAAAGTTGTCAATCATACCATCATGGCAAAATGTCTGCCGTTAAAAAAGGAGTTCTTGCTGCGTTGGGTGAGGAAGAAACCTGCCTGAGTGTGTCTCACCTTGTTTACCTCTGGAGGGCAGAACAGAGCTACAGTTGATCTGCAAAGTCTGTTTTATTTGTGGAAAAGAAGCAGAGACAATACGACCAAAAGAACATGTGAATATTTAGGGTTTGCTACATACAATACAGTATACAGGAGTCCGCTTACAGATGTTTCCTTTACACATGAGAACGGTTCTACTGCTTTCACACAAAGGGACAATAACAGCGGTATTACAGTTTAACAAGCAGAAGGACAAAGACATTTATTGGGTTGATGTCAGAAGAAGGAATTTATTTTATTTTTCTCCATTTTATTAAGTTGATCGGGGTTTGGCGATTATTCAATATTATTGGCCACAAGTTGTCGACATATGTTGACAAAAATCTCATGTTTAGTCCAATTTGACCCACATTTCTCACAGCACAATATCTTGCATGAGAACATGCATGTTTCTGATCATAGGATTTAGTTTTTTGTCCGTAGTACGGACATTTCTTTTGTCAGTGGTAGAAGGTGATGGGAATAGCAATGGAAACTAGAAGGACCTCCGATAGGCTGTTTCCACAAATGAAAAAGAACGCGTGTGTCCACCTCGTGATTTGGATCCGCTCCTAAAATGTACTGAAATTCTTCCTTGGTCCGTGCTACACCCTCCCACCAAGTCTCATGAGAATTGTGCCGGTAGTTTTTTCTGTAATCCTGCTGACAAACAAACAAACTGAAAACATCTCCCCCGTGGCGGTGGTAATGAGTCTGACCAGTGCTTTTTTTTTTTTTACTGGCCGTGCTGCTTTATCAGCAGCAACAGATGTCTGTCAGCATGATGACCTACAGCAGGCCCCAGTCGGGGTGGGGGCCACAGGAAGCCGGTGAAGGGCCCTCGATGCAAAAAGCAGGCACCGTGTGGAGCATTAATAACACAGGTTCAATAAAGAGGAATGGACTCTGAGGCATTCATGTACTTAAACGTGTCCCAATGAGAAGTTGTATTCGCATATATCTGTATGTGGCTGATATTATAAACATGACCTGGTCCATGACCTGTAGTATCATCAGTCATAGTAATTGTACTAGAAGAAGGACTAGTAGTGGTCGCAGTAAGATCAGCACTATAAGTAGTGAGAAGAAGAAGGAAGTACTGTAGTCAAAATCAGACTGGAGGTCTGTGACGTTTCTCTCCATTCCCTTTACAGATACACAATCTATAAGCTTGATCTGTGTATTAATGATTAAAAACACACACGCAGTATCGAGGGCCTGTGTGTCGGTCAAAAAACTCAAAATGTAATTATTTTAAAAAAGCTCGAAACTGTGTATGAACACTGGATCTTTAATCATCAATCATAACTAGTTTTTACAAGCCTGTCTCTGATCTCTGATAATGTTACATTGTAAACAACCCGTCAGTGTTTAAGCTAGTAACGTTAGCAGCACCGCTAACGAAAGGGTCCGTTACACAATGATGCGTTCAGGCTCTGTTCAGTGAAAATGAGTATTGGGCAAAATAAGTACTAAAGCTGATGTAGTTTTATGTTTTCATAAACTGGATGCACGCTGACGAGCTGCTGTGTTCCACCAATCAGTGACTCGGAGGAGCTGCTGTCCTCCGGAGACAGGAACACGAGACGACCTCGTCCTCCGACGGCCTCGACTGCCGAACAACTAGGTCGCCGCTCTCCGATTACACTTCACCAAAATAACACTGGGCTCAGAGAGACTACAGCCCCGTGCAACCATTTCTCCCTTGTCTTTGCATTGTTACAGTCTAACACGTACCAGTACATCCAAACACCTGGAGTTTATAAAAACAAAAACAACGAGCAGGTGATCGCTCCGTGGCGTTAACACGAGAACCAGCGCGGGTACGAACCTGCGTGACTAAAGCGCCGTCAGCGAAACAAAGCTTCAGTGGTTGTTGTTGCTGATCGTCTGGAGCTGTTTCACAAACTGCTGGGAGGATTATCAGTGCGGTGTCGGCAGTTTCATGCGAGTTTTGGATTTGTTTTACCTGAATGTAGCTTAGACCTCAGAGTACTGAGTATTAGTAATGTCTCATACAGCTTCTGCACATTGATGTTACAATGTCTGCTGAGCAGCTTTACATGTTCCCGATCCTTGGTCGCGTTCTTTTGCCGCCGATACCAATTGCAGATCATTGATGATCCGTACTGTTGTTTGATTATAGCAGCTGGTCTACGAGGATCCAGACTCTTTTTATTCACTGAAACTACATTTTACGAGATCACATGTGAACACATCATGGTAACGTTATAATTGACCGTGTGTGTGTGTGTGTGTGTGTGTGTGTGTGTGTGTGTGTGTGTGTGTGTGTGTGTGTGTGTGTGTGTGTGTGTGTGTGTGTGTGTGTGTGTGTGTGTGTGTGTGTGTGTGTGTGTGTGTGTGTGTGTGTGTGTGTGTGTGTGTGTGTGTGTGTGTGTGTGTGTGTGTGTGTGTGTGTGTGTGTGTGTGTGTGTGTGAGAGAGAGAGAGAGACCTCTGTATGTGTGTGTGTCACATGTGACCGACCATTGTTGGACCAAACGGCCTGACGCTGAACCTTGACCCTCGTGACCTTCCGTGCACCGTCAAGCTATTTTGTGTGTGTGTGTGTGTGTAAAATGATCTCCAACATGGAGACAAAAAGACATTAGAGAAAACAATAATGATTTATTGCTTTACTATTCAGTCCATTCTTTAACAATCAATATTATTATCATAAAATTATAATGCCTCTTTTTGTGTAAATGAATAATTGAACCAGTCAATGTTGTAAAAAACAATGTTCTAAATCTAACCAAAATAACTTTCTCCATGAAATACATAACGGACTCATCAGTATGGTCCCTGAAAGCACCTGGTTCACAGGGTAAACCAAGTGTTTCATTTAGTGACCGTGTCACCAACATTGTGTCTTTTTAAAACCCAGCTATCAATAAACAATGTGTTATTGTTACTGTCTTTATTATTCTAAGTGATGAATAATCGTAGTTTGAGCCTCTCTGTGTTGGGGGAGGGGCCATGTTGGGCGACGCCCCCCGACTGTTGCTATAGATATAAAAACCCTCTGCAGTCACAGAAGCCTTTCCTCGCTTTAGCTGATGCAACAGACCTGCAGTAAGTTAGTGTGTGTGTGTGTGTGTGTGTGTGTGTGTGTGTGTGTGTGTGTGTGTGTGTGTGTGTGTGTGTGTGTGTGTGTGTGTGTGTGTGTGTGTGTGTGTGTGTGTGTGTGTGTGTGTGTGTGTGTGTGTGTGTGTGTGTGTGTGTGTGTGTGTGTGTGTGTGTGTGTGTGTGTGTCTGGATATGTTAAGTGTGGATGTGTGTGTGTAGATATGCGTGTGTGTGTGGGAATGTGTTAGTGTGTGTGTGTGTAGATATGCGTGTGTCTGAATGTGTTACTGTGTGTGTGTGTAGGTGTGTGTGTCTGAATGTGTTACTGTGTGTGTGTGTAGGTGTGTGTGTGTGTGTCTGAATGTGTTAGTGTGTGTGTGTGTAGGTGTGTGTGTGTGTGTGTGTCTGAATGTGTTAGTGTGTGTAGATATGCGTGTGTCTGAATGTGTTACTGTAGGTGTGTGTGTGTGTGTGTCTGAATGTGTTAGTGTGTGTAGATATGCGTGTGTCTGAATGTGTTACTGTGTGTGTGTGTAGGTGTGTAGATATGTCTGTGTGTGTGTGGATATGTGTTTGTGTGTAAGCGGTTATACTTCAGACTGTAGATAGTTTTGGTTGATAGTAACTGTAACTGCGTGCTACAAAATCGTCCTGGATGTGGTCCTCTGATATTCGGCTGCTTTGACCTTTGACCTCAGTATTTGCTGCTCGTATTCATGAGATTGACCTCGAGCAGGTTACAACATTGCAAGCTAAGCTGCTCTCGCTCTCCCATTAAATGTGTGCAAAATCTGTGTATTATATAAACAAGGCACAGGAATGTGATGCAGTATCACATTGAGTGTGTTGAGTTGGGCTGCAACTAACAATTCATTATTGATTGATGTGATGATTCATTTCTAGATTATTCTATTAATCGTTATGTCTTTAAACGTCTTGTGTTCAGTTTAATGTCAAATAAAACACAGAAAAGCAGGAATTCTGCATGTTTGAGAGGCTGAAAAACAGCATTTTCTGTCATTTTTGCACGAGAAATAATCCAAACGATGAATCGATTATCAAACTAGATGGCGGTTAATTTCCTGTCGATCCTAACCGCTGCAGCTCTGATGTCGACGGCACTGCTGTATTTAACTGTTGTATTGTGAAGCAGAATTTCCTGTTTTCAGAATATCCAGTTTGCTCCGAGAAACGGCAGGTTTGAGTTTCACTGCTGAGAAAACCCCCCGAAAACCTGCGTCAGTTAAAAAGAGAACCAGCCTTTACTCAGCAGATATGAAGTTTAGGACGTTCCTCTGGCTCTCTGCACGCTCAGATGAGTGTGTGTGTGTGTGTGTGTTTAATTATTCAGCTTTCTGCTCTTGTTGCCCCTCCTGCAGCCCTCAACTGTCAGCGCTGTTGCATGAGAAAGAGCTTTTACATATTCATAATTGTATCTATATACGTACGTACGTATTAGATACTAAAAGTCGATCGATATATAGAAATCCTGTAGTCGAGTAATGAGAAGGTCACCAGCTCCCTGCGGCTTGTTTGTGTGTCCACTCAGCTTGTTACACAACACCGACGGATTCCAAACATCAGCTGTTTCAGCCCCCCCCCCCCCCCTCCATGAGTGTGGTGTGTAACCTAGAATTAACGACATCAGTGTGTCATGTTGTCAGTTCTTACCTCCCAGACACACTTAACCTCAATCCAAACCTCTTCACGTGCCGTCCTCCTCTTCATTACCGGAGCTCGAGCCACAGATAGCTTTCAGGAATCTCTTAAAGCGGAAGCGTCTGGTTTCATGCTGCTGGTTTCCTCCCTCCTTTTTAACAACCTCTCTTCCTCTCCCCCGTCCAGATGCCTCAGTTCGAGAAGTCGACGGTCCACATGAGGGACCCCGAGAGGGTGGAGCAGATCATCTGTGGCCTCATCAAAGGAGGAGCCTCCAAACTACAGGTAGGACACCCAAGTCATGTGTTGGTGAACCGGCGCCACCCGGTGGTACTGAAGCTCCCAAGTCTTGAGCAACTGGGAAACCACTTTGAATGCATTCAGTCCTTTTCAGGCTGCTCTTGTTTATCATCTGGAACATGCACTCGCTTCGTGTTTTTACATGTCGAGATGCAACAGAAAATGAAAGTCCAGCATCCACGTTTGTGTGGTGTTTTAGGTCACTCGCTCTGTTCTGTCTCCCCACATTGAGGTCCTTTTGTTTCTTCCAGTGTCTGTTGTGTCCGATTCACGAACTCCTCCGGTTGTGGTGAACGAAATGTTTTCTTTGTCTCCGTTGCAGATCATCACAGACTTCGACATGACGTTAAGCAAGTTCGCCGTCAACGGCAAACGCTGTCCGACGTGCCACAGTAAGTGCAACCAGAGAATGGGACGTTTATGAGGCCTGTTTCGCTCGGGACTAGCATTACCTGAGGTAATCTAGTCATTTGTAATCATTTCGGAGGTCGTTACGCAGAGCCTTGCCATCATATTAGGGGTACGAGTTAAATGCCCCGCAGGACACACAAAGGGAGTGGTTTCTAAATCGCACGACGTCGCCTGGTAATACTAATCCCGTCATGAATGGCTTCAAAGTCACCTGTCGGTGTTTATTTTTCTGACCACACCTTTTGTGAATCGTGATTTTAAAAAACGTCCCTATTTCAATGTGGTTTTCTTGCTCGTTTGAAACCTGTATTCTAACGTTGTCATTCTTTGTGCAGACATCATCGATAACTGCACGCTGGTGACGGAGGAGTGCAGGACGAAGCTGCTGCAGCTGAAGAACAAATATTATCCCATCGAGGTCGACCCTCATCTCACCATGGAGGAGAAATACCCGTTCATGGTGGAGTGGTAAGAAAAATAAGGAAATAATTCTGCTCACGACCAGCAGCACACTCTCTTCTTTCCACACGGTTTCACACCGAAACACTTGTGTCGTTTGTTTGTTTGCAGGTATTTCAAGTCCCACACGTTACTCGTGGAGCAGCGGCTAGAGAAAGACAAGCTGGCCGAGGTGGTGAGAGAGTCTGACGCTGCCCTCAGGTGAGTGTTCCTGCTCTTTAATAAACAGCATCAGAAACAACGTGACAGTATCATCAACATTTGTTTGAAACTGTTTATTTTGTGCTATAATCCAGAATCCAGTGGAAGAATCAGTGTGATGTTAATACGTCAACCCTGCAGCACTTCTATAAATGTGTATATTATACGGTTGATTGTGCAGACCATACCCAGTAACGGATGCCTCTCACTGACGTGTCCCTTTGGGCTTGCTTTCAGGGAGGGATATGAGCAGTTCTTTGACCGCCTGCAGCAGCACAATGTGCCCGTCTTCATCTTCTCCGCTGGCCTCGGCGACGTCCTGGAGGAAATCATCCGCCAGGCCGGAGTCTACCACCCCAACGTCAAGGTCGTTTCCAACTTCATGGACTTCGACGAAAACGTGAGTCGTCCACCGTTCTTCTTCTTTCTGCTTGTGTTCGAGTCCGACCTCGCGGATAAAGAAACACTAATGTCTGATCACCTGTTGGATCTGCTCCTCTTCTCACAGGGCGTCCTGAAGGGCTTCAAAGGCGAGCTGATCCACGTGTACAACAAGCACGACGGCGCCCTGCGGAACACGGAGTACTTCAAACAGGTGAAGGAGTACTCCAACATCATCCTCATGGGCGACTCGCTGGGAGACCTCAGCATGGCCGACGGCGCTCCCAACGTGGAGAACATCCTCAAGATCGGCTTCCTCAACGACAAGGTACGCATGAACAAGGAATCCTCAAACAAACACACAGAAAATGTCCAATGGGTAGAAATCATCAATAAACTGAGGTCATGCAGGATCATAGACTGTTTATAAGAAGTGGACGTAGTCATCCTGACGTCACCCATTGGTTTGTGGACTGATGTTGTGAAGCCTCCAGTTCCGCGATTTTGCCGTCGCCATCTTGGATGACGGCCGTCGCCATGTTTTTTTTCCCCTGCAACCGATGAACAGGAAGTGACCATATCAGGACTGAGGAGGAGTGACGTAGAGACGCCGTATACGTCTCTAGTAGAGACCTGTCAATCACCGTGTAGCCCCGCCCCTAAAGCATACTCTGTTTTATGGTCTGTTTGACTCTAAATGGACTATAATTGAGGTTGCAGCCAAGGAGGGAGCTGCACTCAAACAGCTGTTTTTGACAACACGGGTTTGTTGTTAACAATGTAGCGTTACCATGGGAAAAATATGATCCAGGTTTGTAGTACTAGTTTGCACATGTGCAGTAGCGATAGCGCGGGTTGTACGGATCGGGTTGCGAGTGACGCAGTGTGTAGTTGTCCCTGTTTAGAGTAAATGAGCTGATGGACGATGTGATAGCGTGAGATCAGATTGGTGCACACACTCAACGTACTCAACGATAGCTGATGTGTTTTCTGGTTCTGGTGTCGGGAAGAACGCTTTCTGAGAGTTTCCTCCTGTCTCACTCTGCAGGTGGAAGAGCGGCTCGACAAATATCTGGACTCTTACGACATCGTCCTGGTGAAGGACGAGACTCTGGAAGTGCCCAACGCCATCCTCCAGAAGGTTCTATAACTCCACCCACAGCCTTGGGCCCGTCAGACTTCTAACACCAACCTTAAACCTTCGTCGCCGGTCCAAACCCCCCCCCCCCCCCCCCCCCCCCCTCCACTTTCTCTGGATCAACCTTCCAACTCCGTTCCCCCAACTTCACCCTTTAAAAAGCCTTTTGCAAAAGACGCTTTACATCTCCTGAATGAAGCGTTTTAAACGTCTCTGGTGTGTTTTGTCCATTTTGAATTGTTTGTTTTCTGATGTTCTCTCTCAGTCGTAACCAAAAGTGAGATAAAGCCCCAAACACACACACACACACACACACACACACACACACACACTCTCCCTCCATCTTTTATAATTTGCACATTATTGTTACAATTGTTGGACTATTTTTGATATGGTAATAACTGTACGCCTCAGACTGACACAGTGTTCTCTTAGAGCTGTCCCTGCATGTCACACGTAAAACATGCAAATGCTACGCTAGAGCTTGAGGAATTAATTGAGTACATAAAGGACCTTGAAAATGTAATGACAGCAGTAATATAATGACCACAGACACAGTATTTGTTTTAGGAGGGGGAGGGGGGGGGAAGGATTGTCAACATAAAACTGAGAAGATGTGAGGAAACGCACTTTAAATTCTCGTGTACGGCGTAAATCAGCCTGCACGTTAACCTAATTTGTGGCAGTCATCTTGATTTTTAGGGTGTAGGAACACAATCTTGCACTGAGGAGCCATGTTTTTACGTAAGCTTTATTTAAACCCTAATGTTCTCAACTGGCGTCATATCAACACACAGAAGAAGCAGCTCTTTACTCTTGAAACATTCACAGCATTTTGAATTTGTAAACTTCTGCTGACGCAACAATGGAGTGTTCTCCGTGGTCAAAGTAATTAAGTAATCGTGGTCATTAGCAGGAAGGGAAACAGTCAAACCCCCTCGAACCAAAGGAAGAGGTGCTGCAAAATAACAAGATTACAATATATCTAGAAGTGTATATATGTATGGTTTGCCTGTGGCTCATTAAAACACAGAATAAGACCTATTTAATCTAATCGACTTCTCATTCTGTGGTTAAAATGTGAGCTCTACCTCTGAACATATTCATCTAAGTTGTTTTTGGGGAGGTTCAAAGTAAATTTGTCACCGTCTCCCTTCGGTCTGTTGTGTTCTCTTTGTGTTTTAAATGTGCTGCTATCACCTGCATGTTGCCTTTTCTTATCGTTAAGTTTATGAAAAAGAAGCAGGAATAATTCAAATATATCTCTATATATCTATATATATATATATATACTATATATATATATATATATATATATATATATATATATATATCAATAAAACGGGGAATAATGTCATGCTGTATATGTGGCCGTTATATATGGAAATGTATATTGTTTTATTGCATTTTGGAGGGATCTCCATAAGCATAGACGGGTGTGTTGTATTTTTATAAGCAGATTGCTTTCTCTCTTTTTCTTTGATGGTGTGATTTGAAAATACAATAAAATGTCATTTTGTGAGCAGTGACTCCAAAATCTGGACAAAAAAGAGCTCTGAAAGCTGTTTAACGGTGTTTAAAGGTGCCGTGTACAGCATGTACAAACTCAAAATATGCAATTTAGAATTCTCTAAAATACTCTGCAGGACTGATTAATGTTTCTACGTGATCTTAATGGTTACAGGTGTTTTCACAGGTTTCTAATGCTTCTTTAGTTTGTAATGATGAGTGTAATGGAGAGAACTGTGGCTAGTTATTAGTAAAAAAGTGTGTTTTAGTGTGTAAAGCAGAACTGGTCAGTAGAAACATGAGTTAGTTACTTTACAATCACCAGTTTTTATCTCTTGGCAAGTGGAAAGAATCTGTAAAAGAAAAAGTTAGAATGAAGTCAGTGCATTGAGAGAAAAAAGGTTTTGTTTTTTCTCTTGAAATTATGACTTCATTCTTAAAACATTAACGTTACACTTTTCCCTCTAAATATTCCACTTCAACTGTAAAAAGATCTTGACTATCGTGTATTATTATACTCGATAATGTGTAATAATACACTAGTATTGTGCACTAATATAATAATTATATATATATATATATATATATATATATATATATAATATATATTAGTGCACAATACTAGTGTATTATTACACATTATCGAGTGTGTATGTATATATATATATATATATATATATATATATATATATATATATATGAATGGAACGGGTTTAATATCCACAATATAATTTCTATATGAAGTATTTTCTTTATTAACAGTATTATTGTGTTTAAATGACAATTGTCATAAAGTCATGACGTTACACACTCCGCTACAGTAGGTGGCGGTCTGCACCTTAAACGTTGGTTTGTAGTCCGCCAATAAACTGAAAGAAGAAGATGATGTCATCAGTCCTTTATCCAATCAGTGGAGTGGGCGCCGCATTAGTCCCCGCCCCCCAGAGAGACCACCATCAGGAAGTTAGAATGAGGAAACTGACAGATGAACACAGCCCGCTGCTCCACTACGAGGTAAACTTTTCATAGCTTCTCAGCTAACGCGAGCTAAGTGACAGTTTGAACATGTTGGGATCTTTTTGGGGAGTTTGTTGCCGCGCAATGTAAACGGTTCATATCGGTATTACTCTCTTAGCCGCGCGCGAACGTAACATTCCGGTAACTAACACTGCGCTCAACTCAGCAGACACTCACATGTTAGTGCGCCTCTATGCTGAGATTCACGGTAAACACAGCTCCAAAATATCTGGTAGAAAAAAAATATTAATTAATAAAGTTAATAAAGGTTAATTTAACTTTCCAGATGAACTGCTTCTCGCCTGGAACGTAGACGAGATAATGCGGAAGCAGCAGGGCTTCAGAGAATAAACAGGAAGTCAAAGAAACAGTCTGTAGGCTACTTGTAGTTCACAGACCTCATTTGGATTAATTAATGTGTGTTTGTGATAAACTGAAGGATGAAGTGTTCCTTTATGTGTTGATGATGAATGTTTGTGATAAACTGAAGGATGAAGTGTTCCTTTATGTGTTGATGATGAATGTTTGTGATAAACTGAAGGATGAAGTGTTCCTTTATTTGTTGATGATGAATGTTTGTGATAAACTGAAGGATGAAGTGTTCCTTTATGTGTTGATGTTGAATGTTTGTGATAAACTGAAGGATGAAGTGTTTCTTTATGTGTTGATGATGAATGTTTGTGATAAACTGAAGGATGAAGTGTTCCTTTATGTGTTGATGATGAATGTGTGTGATAAACTGAAGGATGAAGTGTTCCTTTATGTGTTGATGATGAATGTTTGTGATAAACTGAAGGATGAAGTGTTCCTTTATGTGTTGATGATGAATGTTTGTGATGAACTGAAGGATGAAGTGTTTCTTTATGTGTTGATGATGAATGTTTGTGATAAACTGAAGGATGAAGTGTTCCTTTGTGTTGATGTTGAATGTTTGTGATAAACTGAAGGATGAAGTGTTTCTTTATGTGTTGATGGTGAATGTTTGTGATAAACTGAAGGATGAAGTGTTCCTTTATGTGTTGATGATGAATGTTTGTGATAAACTGAAGGATGAAGTGTTCCTTTATGTGTTGATGATGAATGTTTGTGATGAACTGAAGGATGAAGTGTTTCTTTATGTGTTGATGATGAATGTTTGTGATAAACTGAAGGATGAAGTGTTTCTTTATGTGTTGATGATGAATGTTTGTGATGAACTGAAGGATGAAGTGTTCCTTTATGTGTTGATGATGAATGTTTGTGATAAACTGAAGGATGAAGTGTTCCTTTATGTGTTGATGATGAATGTTTGTGATAAACTGAAGGATGAAGTGTTTCTTTATGTGTTGATGATGAATGTTTGTGATAAACTGAAGGATGAAGTGTTCCTTTATGTGTTGATGATGAATGTTTGTGATAAACTGAAGGATGAAGTGTTCCTTTATGTGTTGATGATGAATGTTTGTGATGAACTGAAGGATGAAGTGTTTCTTTATGTGTTGATGATGAATGTTTGTGATAAACTGAAGGATGAAGTGTTTCTTTATGTGTTGATGTTGAATGTTTGTGATAAACTGAAGGATGAAGTGTTCCTTTATTTGTTGATGATGAATGTTTGTGATGAACTGAAGGATGAAGTGTTTCTTTATGTGTTGATGATGAATGTTTGTGATAAACTGA
Source organism: Leptoclinus maculatus (assembly GCA_032191485.1). Lineage (NCBI taxonomy): Eukaryota > Metazoa > Chordata > Actinopteri > Perciformes > Stichaeidae > Leptoclinus > Leptoclinus maculatus. The sequence continues at coordinate 88,589 of JAVDOI010000328.1, forward strand.
AGGATGAAGTGTTCCTTTGTGTTGATGTTGAATGTTTGTGATGAACTGAAGGATGAAGTGTTCCTTTATGTGTTGATGATGAATGTTTGTGATAAACTGAAGGATGAAGTGTTCCTTTGTGTTGATGTTGAATGTTTGTGATAAACTGAAGGATGAAGTGTTTCTTTATGTGTTGATGATGAATGTTTGTGATAAACTGAAGGATGAAGTGTTCCTTTATGTGTTGATGTTGAATGTTTGTGATAAACTGAAGGATGAAGTGTTTCTTTATGTGTTGATGATGAATGTTTGTGATAAACTGAAGGATGAAGTGTTCCTTTATGTGTTGATGGTGAATGTTTGTGATAAACTGAAGGATGAAGTGTTCCTTTATGTGTTGATGATGAATGTTTGTGATAAACTGAAGGATGAAGTGTTCCTTTATGTGTTGATGGTGAATGTTTGTGATAAACTGAAGGATGAAGTGTTCCTTTATGTGTTGATGATGAATGTTTGTGATAAACTGAAGGATGAAGTGTTCCTTTATGTGTTGATGATGAATGTTTGTGATAAACTGAAGGATGAAGTGTTCCTTTATGTGTTGATGATGAATGTTTGTGATAAACTGAAGGATGAAGTGTTCCTTTATGTGTTGATGATGTACAGAAACAGAGAGACACATTTAAAGACACTATCTGCTCAACACCAGCGTCCATTAACACTTCTTTAATGTTCCTTTTGTATTTTTTCTCATCTGTTTA
>JAVDOI010000329.1:0-80000 GCA_032191485.1 Leptoclinus maculatus
GGTGCCGCCTTCCACCTACAGGTTACTGGCAGACAGCTTAGGTCAAGTCTCCACCTACAGCCTCTGCCAGCAACCTGCAGGTGCCGCGTCCTCCACCTACAAGGTTACTGGCAGGGCACGTTAGGTCATGCCTCCACTAAAAGCCTCTCTCAGTAACCTGCAGGTGCAAGCCCTCCACCTGCAGATTTCTGGAAGACAGCTTAGGTCACGCCTCCCACCTACAGGCCTCTGCCAGCAACCTTCAGGTGCCGCTATCCACCTACAGGTACGGGGCAGTACAGTCATAGGTCAAGTCTCCACCTACAGCCTCTGCCAAGCAACTTTGCCAGTAACCTGCAGGTGTGCCGCCTCCACCTGCTGATTCTGGCAGACAGCTTATGTCACGCCTCACCCCTACAGCCTCTGCTCAGTAACCTGCAGGTGCCGCCTCCACCTGCAGATTCTGGCAAACAGCTTAAGTCATGCCCTCCACCTACAGCCTCTGCCGGCAACCTGCAGGAGCCGCCTCCACCTACAGGTTACTGGCAGGCATGCTTTAGGTCATGCCCTCCCACCTAAAGCCTCTCTCAGTAACCTGCAAGGTGCAGCCCTCCACCTGCAGATTCTGGCAGACAGCTTAGGTCACGCCTCCACCTACAGCCTCTGCCGGCAACCTTGCAGTAGCCGCCTCACCTGCAGGTTACTGGCAGACAGCTTAGGTCACGTCTACACCTACAGAGCATCTGCCATGCAACTTCTGCTGCAACCCTACAGGTGCCCGCCTCCACCTTGCAGATTCTGGCAGACAACATCTTAAGTCATGCCTCCACCTACAGCCTCTGCCAGCAACCTGCAGGTTTGCAGCCTCCACCTACAGGTTACTGGCAGACAGCTTAGGTCAAGTCTCATCACCTACAGCCTCTGCAGCAACTTCTGCACAGCAACCTGCAGGTGCGCCCTCCAACCTGCAGATTCAGGCAAGACAGCTTATTGTCACGGCCTTCCACCTACAGCCTCTGGCAGATACCTGCAGGTGCAGCCTCCCACCTGCAGGTTGCTGCAGACAGCTTATGTCACGCCTCCACCGTCAGCCTCTGCCAGCAACCTGCAAGGTGCCAGCCTCCACCTGCAGATTCTGGGGAAGACAGCTTAGGTCACGTCTCCACCTACAGCCTCTGCAGCAACTTCTGCCAGCAAGCCCTACAGTGCCGCCTCCACCTGCAGATTCTGGCAGACAGCTTAAGTCATGCCCTCCACCTACAGCCCTCCTTACCAGCAACCTGCAGGTGCCGCATCCACCTGCTGATTCTGGCAGACACGCTTAGGTCACGTTCCACCGTACAGCCTCTGCCAGCAAACTTCTGCAGCAACATCTTGCAGGTGCCGCCTCCACCCTACAGGTTACTAGGCAGGCAGCTTAGGTCATGCCCTCCACCTCAAAGCCTCTCTCAGTAACCTGCAGGTGCAGCCTTTCTCGACCTGCAGATTCTGGCAGGGACAGCTTTTAGGTCACGCCTCCTACCTACAGCCTCTGGCCAGCAACCTGCAGTGTGGCCGCCTCCAACCTACAGGTTACTGGCAGAAGACAGCTTATAGGTTCAAAGTCTCCACCTACAGCCTCTGCCAGCAACTTCCTGCCAGTAACCTGCAGGTGCCGCCTCCAACCTGCAGATTCTGGCAGACAGCTTAGGTCACGTCTCAACTACAGCCTCTGCACAGCAACACTGCAGGGTGCCGCCTCCAACCTCACAGTGTTACTGGCAGGCCCGTTAGGTCATGCCTCCACCTTAAAGCCTCTCTCCAGTACCTGCAGGTGCAAGCCTCCAACTGCAGATTCTGGAAGACAGCTTAGGTCACGCCTCACCTACAGCCTCTTCCACATCCTGCAGGTGCCGCGCTCCACACTACAGGGTTACTGGCAGACAAGCTTATGTCGACGCCTTCCACCTACAGCCCTCTTCAGTAACCTGCAGAATTCTGGCAGACAGCTTTAGGTCAAGTCTCCACCTACAGCCTTCTGCAGCAACTATCTGCCAGCAACCTGCAGGGTGCCGCCTCCACATACACTGCAGATTTGGCAGACAGCTTATGTCACGCCTCCACCTAAAGCCTCTCTCAGTAAACCTGTAGGTTGCAGCCTCCACCTGCAGGTTGCTGGCAGACAGCTTATGTCACGCACTCACCTACAGCCTTCTGCAGCAACCTGCCTAGGTGCCGCCTACCACCTGCAGATTCTGGCAGACAGCTTATGTCACGCCTCCACCTACAGAATCTGGCAGGACAGCTTTAAGTCATGGCCCTCCAACCTACAGCCTCTGCCAGCAACCTGAGGTGCCGCCTACACACCTACAGGTTACTGGGCAGACAGCTTAGGTCAAGTCTCCACCTACACTCTCTGCCAAGCAACTTCATGCCAGCAACCTAGCAGGTAGCCGCCTCCAACTACAGGTACTGCGAGGACAGCTTAGGTACATGCCTCCACCCTAAAGCCTCTCTCAGTAACCTGCAGGTGCAGGCCCTCCACCTGCAGATTCTGGCCAGACAGCTTAGGTCATGCCTCCACCTACAGCCTCTGCCAGCAACCTGCAGTGCCTGCCCCTCCACCTGCCAGATTCTGCAGACAAGCTTAAGGTCACGTCTCCACCTACAGCCTCTGCAGCAACTTCTGCCAGCAGCCTTACAGGTGCCTGCCTCCACCTGCAGATTCTGGGCAAACAGCTTATTGTCATGCCTCCACCTACAGCCTCTGCCAGCAACTTGCAGGTGCCGGCCTCCACCCTGCAAGATTCTGGCAGACAGTTAGGTCACGTCGTCACCTACAGCCATCTGCCAGCAACTTCTGCCAGCAGGCCTACTGTGCGCCTCCACCTGCAGATTCTGGCAAACAGCTTAAGTCATGCCTCCACCTACAGCCTCTGCCGGCAACCTGCAGGTGCCGCCTCCACCTACAGGTTACTGGCAGGCAGCTTAGGTCATGCCTCCACCTAAAGCCTCTCTCAGTAACCTGCAGGTGCAGCCTCCACCTGCAGATTCTGGCAGACAGCTTAGGTCACGCCTCCACCTACAGCCTCTGCCAGCAACCTGCAGGTGCCGCCTCCACCTACAGGTTACTGGCAGACAGCTTAGGTCAAGTCTCCACCTACAGCCTCTGCCAGCAACTTCTGCCAGCAACCTGCAGGTGCCGCCTCCACCTGCAGATTCTGGCAGACAGCTTATGTCACGCCTCCACCTACAGCCTCTGTCAGTAACCTGCAGGTGCAGCCTCCACCTGCAGGTTGCTGGCAGACAGCTTACGTCACGCCTCCACCTACAGCCTCTGCCAGCAACCTGCAGGTGCCGCCTCCACCTGCAGATTCTGGCAGACAGCTTAGGTCACGTCTCCACCTACAGCCTCTGCCAGCAATCTGCAGGTGCCGCCTCCACCTACAGGTTACTGGCAGGCAGCTTAGGTCATGCCTCCACCTAAAGCCTCTCTCAGTAACCTGCAGGTGCAGCCTCCACCTGCAGATTCTGGAAGACAGCTTAGGTCACGCCTCCACCTACAGCCTCTGCCAGCAACCTGCAGGTGCCGCCTCCACCTACAGGTTACTGGCAGACAGCTTAGGTCAAGTCTCCACCTACAGCCTCTGCCAGCAACTTCTGCCAGTAACCTGCAGGTGCCGCCTCCACCTGCAGATTCTGGCAAACAGCTTAAGTCATGCCTCCACCTACAGCCTCTGCCAGCAACCTGCAGGTGCCGCCTCCACCTACAGATTCTGGCAGACAGCTTAAGTCATGCCTCCACCTACAGCCTCTGCCAGCAACCTGCAGGTGCCGCCTCCACCTACAGGTTACTGGCAGACAGCTTAGGTCAAGTCTCCACCTACAGCCTCTGCCAGCAACTTCTGCCAGACAGCTTAGGTCAAGTCTCCACCTACAGCCTCTGCCAGAAACTTCTGCCAGCAACCTGCAGGTGCCGCCTCCACCTACAGGTGACTGGCAGGCAGCTTAGGTCATGCCTCCACCTAAAGCCTCTCTCAGTAACCTGCAGGTGCAGCCTCCACCTGCAGATTCTGGCAGACAGCTTAGGTCACGCCTCCACCTACAGCCTCTGCCAGCAACCTGCAGGTGCCGCCTCCACCTACAGGTTACTGGCAGACAGCTTAGGTCAAGTCTCCACCTACAGCCTCTGCCAGCAACTTCTGCCAGTAACCTGCAGGTGCCGCCTCCACCTGCAGATTCTGGCAGACAGCTTATGTCACGCCTCCACCTACAGCCTCTGTCAGTAACCTGCAGGTGCCGCCTCCACCTGCAGATTCTGGCAAACAGCTTAAGTCATGCCTCCACCTACAGCCTCTGCCGGCAACCTGCAGGTGCCGCCTCCACCTACAGGTTACTGGCAGGCAGCTTAGGTCACGTCTCCACCTACAGCCTCTGCCAGCAACTTCTGCCAGCAACCTACAGGTGCCGCCTCCACCTGCAGATTCTGGCAGACAGCTTAAGTCATGCCTCCACCTACAGCCTCTGCCAGCAACCTGCAGGTGCCGCCTCCACCTACAGGTTACTGGCAGACAGCTTAGGTCAAGTCTCCACCTACAGCCTCTGCCAGCAACTTCTGCCAGCAACCTGCAGGTGCCGCCTCCACCTGCAGATTCTGGCAGACAGCTTATGTCACGCCTCCACCTACAGCCTCTGTCAGATACCTGCAGGTGCAGCCTCCACCTGCAGGTTGCTGGCAGACAGCTTATGTCACGCCTCCACCGACAGCCTCTGCCAGCAACCTGCAGGTGCCGCCTCCACCTGCAGATTCTGGAAGACAGCTTAGGTCACGTCTCCACCTACAGCCTCTGCCAGCAACTTCTGCCAGCAACCTACAGGTGCCGCCTCCACCTGCAGATTCTGGCAGACAGCTTAAGTCATGCCTCCACCTACAGCCTCTGCCAGCAACCTGCAGGTGCCGCCTCCACCTGCAGATTCTGGCAGACAGCTTAGGTCACGTCTCCACCTACAGCCTCTGCCAGCAACTTCTGCCAGCAACCTGCAGGTGCCGCCTCCACCTACAGGTTACTGGCAGGCAGCTTAGGTCATGCCTCCACCTAAAGCCTCTCTCAGTAACCTGCAGGTGCAGCCTCCACCTGCAGATTCTGGCAGACAGCTTAGGTCACGCCTCCACCTACAGCCTCTGCCAGCAACCTGCAGGTGCCGCCTCCACCTACAGGTTACTGGCAGACAGCTTAGGCCAAGTCTCCACCTACAGCCTCTGCCAGCAACTTCTGCCAGTAACCTGCAGGTGCCGCCTCCACCTGCAGATTCTGGCAGACAGCTTAGGTCACGTCTCCACCTACAGCCTCTGCCAGCAACCTGCAGGTGCCGCCTCCACCTACAGGTTACTGGCAGGCACGTTAGGTCATGCCTCCACCTAAAGCCTCTCTCAGTAACCTGCAGGTGCAGCCTCCACCTGCAGATTCTGGAAGACAGCTTAGGTCACGCCTCCACCTAAAGCCTCTCTCAGTAACCTGCAGGTGCAGCCTCCACCTGCAGATTCTGGCAGACAGCTTAGGTCACGCCTCCACCTACAGCCTCTGCCAGCAACCTGCAGGTGCTGCCTCCACCTGCAGATTCTGGCAGACAGCTTAGGTCACGTCTCCACCTACAGCCTCTGCCAGCAACTTCTGCCAGCAGCCTACAGGTGCCGCCTCCACCTGCAGATTCTGGCAAACAGCTTAAGTCATGCCTCCACCTACAGCCTCTGCCAGCAACCTGCAGGTGCCGCCTCCACCTACAGGTTACTGGCAGACAGCTTAGGTCAAGTCTCCACCTACAGCCTCTGCCAGCAACTTCTGCCAGCAACCTGCAGGTGCCGCCTCCACCTACAGGTTACTGGCAGGCAGCTTAGGTCATGCCTCCACCTAAAGCCTCTCTCAGTAACCTGCAGGTGCAGCCTCCACCTGCAGATTCTGGAAGACAGCTTAGGTCACGCCTCCACCTACAGCCTCTGCCAGCAACCTGCAGGTGCCGCCTCCACCTACAGGTTACTGGCAGACAGCTTAGGTCAAGTCTCCACCGACAGCCTCTGCCAGCAACTTCTGCCAGTAACCTGCAGGTGCCGCCTCCACCTGCAGATTCTGGCAGACAGCTTATGTCACGCCTCCACCTACAGCCTCTGTCAGTAACCTGCAGGTGCCGCCTCCACCTGCAGATTCTGGCAAACAGCTTAAGTCATGCCTCCACCTACAGCCTCTGCCGGCAACCTGCAGGTGCCGCCTCCACCTACAGGTTACTGGCAGGCAGCTTAAGTCATGCCTCCACCTACATCCTCTGCCGGCAACCTGCAGGTGCCGCCTCCACCTACAGGTTACTGGCAGACAGCTTAGGTCAAGTCTCCACCTACAGCCTCTGCCAGCAACTTCTGCCAGCAACCTGCAGGTGCCGCCTCCACCTGCAGATTCTGGCAGACAGCTTATGTCACGCCTCCACCTACATACTCTGTCAGTAACCTGCAGGTGCAGCCTCCACCTGCAGGTTGCTGGCAGACAGCTTATGTCACGCCTCCACCTACAGCCTCTGCCGGCAACCTGCAGTTGCCGCCTCCACCTGCAGGTTATTGGCAGACAGCTTAGGCCACGCCTCCACCTACAGCCTCTGCCAGCAACTTCTGCCAGCAACCTGCAGGTGCCGCCTCCACCTGCAGATTCTGGCAGACAGATTATGTCACGCCTCCACCTACAGCCTCTGTCAGTAACCTGCAGGTGCAGCCTCCACCTGCAGGCTGCTGGCAGACAGCTTATGTCACGCCTCCACCTACAGCCTCTGCCAGCAACCTGCAGGTGCCGCCTCCACCTGCAGATTCTGGCAGACAGCTTAGGTCACGCCTCCACCTACAGCCTCTGCCGGCAACCTGCAGTTGCCGCCTCCACCTGCAGGTTATTGGCAGACAGCTTAGGCCACGCCTCCACCTACAGCCTCTGCCAGCAACTTCTGCCAGCAACCTGCAGGTGCCGCCTCCACCTGCAGATTCTGGCAGACAGCTTATGTCACGCCTCCACCTACAGCCTCTGTCAGTAACCTGCAGGTGCAGCCTCCACCTGCAGGTTGCTGGCAGACAGCTTATGTCACGCCTCCACCTACAGCCTCTGCCAGCAACCTGCAGGTGCTGCCTCCACCTGCAGATTCTGGCAGACAGCTTAGGTCACGTCTCCACCTACAGCCTCTGCCAGCAACTTCTGCCAGCAGCCTACAGGTGCCGCCTCCACCTGCAGATTCTGGCAAACAGCTTAAGTCATGCCTCCACCTACAGCCTCTGCCAGCAACCTGCAGGTGCCGCCTCCACCTACAGATTCTGGCAGACAGCTTAAGTCATGCCTCCACCTACAGCCTCTGCCAGCAACCTGCAGGTGCCGCCTCCACCTACAGGTTACTGGCAGACAGCTTAGGTCAAGTCTCCACCTACAGCCTCTGCCAGCAACTTCTGCCAGCAACCTGCAGGTGCCGCCTCCACCTACAGGTTACTGGCAGGCAGCTTAGGTCATGCCTCCACCTAAAGCCTCTCTCAGTAACCTGCAGGTGCAGCCTCCACCTGCAGATTCTGGCAGACAGCTTAGGTCATGCCTCCACCTACAGCCTCTGCCAGCAACCTGCAGGTGCCGCCTCCACCTGCAGATTCTGGCAGACAGCTTAGGTCACGTCTCCACCTACAGCCTCTGCCAGCAACTTCTGCCAGCAGCCTACAGGTGCCGCCTCCACCTGCAGATTCTGGCAAACAGCTTAAGTCATGCCTCCACCTACAGCCTCTGCCAGCAACCTGCAGGTGCCGCCTCCACCTGCAGATTCTGGCAGACAGCTTAGGTCACGTCTCCACCTACAGCCTCTGCCAGCAACTTCTGCCAGCAGCCTACAGGTGCCGCCTCCACCTGCAGATTCTGGCAAACAGCTTAAGTCATGCCTCCACCTACAGCCTCTGCCGGCAACCTGCAGGTGCCGCCTCCACCTACAGGTTACTGGCAGGCAGCTTAGGTCATGCCTCCACCTAAAGCCTCTCTCAGTAACCTGCAGGTGCAGCCTCCACCTGCAGATTCTGGCAGACAGCTTAGGTCACGCCTCCACCTACAGCCTCTGCCAGCAACCTGCAGGTGCCGCCTCCACCTACAGGTTACTGGCAGACAGCTTAGGTCAAGTCTCCACCTACAGCCTCTGCCAGCAACTTCTGCCAGCAACCTGCAGGTGCCGCCTCCACCTGCAGATTCTGGCAGACAGCTTATGTCACGCCTCCACCTACAGCCTCTGTCAGTAACCTGCAGGTGCAGCCTCCACCTGCAGGTTGCTGGCAGACAGCTTACGTCACGCCTCCACCTACAGCCTCTGCCAGCAACCTGCAGGTGCCGCCTCCACCTGCAGATTCTGGCAGACAGCTTAGGTCACGTCTCCACCTACAGCCTCTGCCAGCAATCTGCAGGTGCCGCCTCCACCTACAGGTTACTGGCAGGCAGCTTAGGTCATGCCTCCACCTAAAGCCTCTCTCAGTAACCTGCAGGTGCAGCCTCCACCTGCAGATTCTGGAAGACAGCTTAGGTCACGCCTCCACCTACAGCCTCTGCCAGCAACCTGCAGGTGCCGCCTCCACCTACAGGTTACTGGCAGACAGCTTAGGTCAAGTCTCCACCTACAGCCTCTGCCAGCAACTTCTGCCAGTAACCTGCAGGTGCCGCCTCCACCTGCAGATTCTGGCAAACAGCTTAAGTCATGCCTCCACCTACAGCCTCTGCCAGCAACCTGCAGGTGCCGCCTCCACCTACAGATTCTGGCAGACAGCTTAAGTCATGCCTCCACCTACAGCCTCTGCCAGCAACCTGCAGGTGCCGCCTCCACCTACAGGTTACTGGCAGACAGCTTAGGTCAAGTCTCCACCTACAGCCTCTGCCAGCAACTTCTGCCAGACAGCTTAGGTCAAGTCTCCACCTACAGCCTCTGCCAGAAACTTCTGCCAGCAACCTGCAGGTGCCGCCTCCACCTACAGGTGACTGGCAGGCAGCTTAGGTCATGCCTCCACCTAAAGCCTCTCTCAGTAACCTGCAGGTGCAGCCTCCACCTGCAGATTCTGGCAGACAGCTTAGGTCACGCCTCCACCTACAGCCTCTGCCAGCAACCTGCAGGTGCCGCCTCCACCTACAGGTTACTGGCAGACAGCTTAGGTCAAGTCTCCACCTACAGCCTCTGCCAGCAACTTCTGCCAGTAACCTGCAGGTGCCGCCTCCACCTGCAGATTCTGGCAGACAGCTTATGTCACGCCTCCACCTACAGCCTCTGTCAGTAACCTGCAGGTGCCGCCTCCACCTGCAGATTCTGGCAAACAGCTTAAGTCATGCCTCCACCTACAGCCTCTGCCGGCAACCTGCAGGTGCCGCCTCCACCTACAGGTTACTGGCAGGCAGCTTAGGTCACGTCTCCACCTACAGCCTCTGCCAGCAACTTCTGCCAGCAACCTACAGGTGCCGCCTCCACCTGCAGATTCTGGCAGACAGCTTAAGTCATGCCTCCACCTACAGCCTCTGCCAGCAACCTGCAGGTGCCGCCTCCACCTACAGGTTACTGGCAGACAGCTTAGGTCAAGTCTCCACCTACAGCCTCTGCCAGCAACTTCTGCCAGCAACCTGCAGGTGCCGCCTCCACCTGCAGATTCTGGCAGACAGCTTATGTCACGCCTCCACCTACAGCCTCTGTCAGATACCTGCAGGTGCAGCCTCCACCTGCAGGTTGCTGGCAGACAGCTTATGTCACGCCTCCACCGACAGCCTCTGCCAGCAACCTGCAGGTGCCGCCTCCACCTGCAGATTCTGGAAGACAGCTTAGGTCACGTCTCCACCTACAGCCTCTGCCAGCAACTTCTGCCAGCAACCTACAGGTGCCGCCTCCACCTGCAGATTCTGGCAGACAGCTTAAGTCATGCCTCCACCTACAGCCTCTGCCAGCAACCTGCAGGTGCCGCCTCCACCTGCAGATTCTGGCAGACAGCTTAGGTCACGTCTCCACCTACAGCCTCTGCCAGCAACTTCTGCCAGCAACCTGCAGGTGCCGCCTCCACCTACAGGTTACTGGCAGGCAGCTTAGGTCATGCCTCCACCTAAAGCCTCTCTCAGTAACCTGCAGGTGCAGCCTCCACCTGCAGATTCTGGCAGACAGCTTAGGTCACGCCTCCACCTACAGCCTCTGCCAGCAACCTGCAGGTGCCGCCTCCACCTACAGGTTACTGGCAGACAGCTTAGGCCAAGTCTCCACCTACAGCCTCTGCCAGCAACTTCTGCCAGTAACCTGCAGGTGCCGCCTCCACCTGCAGATTCTGGCAGACAGCTTAGGTCACGTCTCCACCTACAGCCTCTGCCAGCAACCTGCAGGTGCCGCCTCCACCTACAGGTTACTGGCAGGCACGTTAGGTCATGCCTCCACCTAAAGCCTCTCTCAGTAACCTGCAGGTGCAGCCTCCACCTGCAGATTCTCGAAGACAGCTTAGGTCACGCCTCCACCTACAGCCTCTGCCAGCAACCTGCAGGTGCCGCCTCCACCTACAGGTTACTGGCAGACAGCTTAGGTCAAGTCTCCACCTACAGCCTCTGCCAGCAACTTCTGCCAGTAACCTGCAGGTGCCGCCTCCACCTGCAGATTCTGGCAAACAGCTTAAGTCATGCCTCCACCTACAGCCTCTGCCAGCAACCTGCAGGTGCCGCCTCCACCTACAGATTCTGGCAGACAGCTTATGTCACGCCTCCACCTACAGCCTCTCTCAGTAACCTGCAGGTTGCTGGCAGACAGCTTATGTCACGCCTCCACCTACAGCCTCTCTCAGTAACCTGCAGATTCTGGCAGACAGCTTAGGTCAAGTCTCCACCTACAGCCTCTGCCAGCAACTTCTGCCAGCAACCTGCAGGTGCCGCCTCCACCTGCAGATTCTGGCAGACAGCTTATGTCACGCCTCCACCTAAAGCCTCTCTCAGTAACCTGTAGGTGCAGCCTCCACCTGCAGGTTGCTGGCAGACAGCTTATGTCACGCCTCCACCTACAGCCTCTGCCAGCAACCTGCAGGTGCCGCCTCCACCTGCAGATTCTGGCAGACAGCTTATGTCACGCCTCCACCTACATCCTCTGTCAGTAACCTGCAGGTGCAGCCTCCACCTGCAGGTTGCTGGCAGACAGCTTATGTCACGCCTCCACCTACAGCCTCTGCCGGCAACCTGCAGTTGCCGCCTCCACCTGCAGGTTATTGGCAGACAGCTTAGGCCACGCCTCCACCTACAGCCTCTGCCAGCAACTTCTGCCAGCAACCTGCAGGTGCCGCCTCCACCTGCAGATTCTGGCAGACAGCTTATGTCACGCCTCCACCTACAGCCTCTGTCAGTAACCTGCAGGTGCAGCCTCCACCTGCAGGCTGCTGGCAGACAGCTTATGTCACGCCTCCACCTACAGCCTCTGCCAGCAACCTGCAGGTGCCGCCTCCACCTGCAGATTCTGGCAGACAGCTTAGGTCACGCCTCCACCTACAGCCTCTGCCGGCAACCTGCAGTTGCCGCCTCCACCTGCAGGTTATTGGCAGACAGCTTAGGCCACGCCTCCACCTACAGCCTCTGCCAGCAACTTCTGCCAGCAACCTTCAGGTGCCGCCTCCACCTGCAGATTCTGGCAGACAGCTTATGTCACGCCTCCACCTACAGCCTCTGCCAGCAACCTGCAGGTGCCGCCTCCACCTACAGGTTACTGGCAGACAGCTTAGGTCAAGTCTCCACCTACAGCCTCTGCCAGCAACCTGCAGGTGCCGCCTCCACCTACAGGTTACTGGCAGGCACGTTAGGTCATGCCTCCACCTAAAGCCTCTCTCAGTAACCTGCAGGTGCAGCCTCCACCTGCAGATTCTGGAAGACAGCTTAGGTCACGCCTCCACCTACAGCCTCTGCCAGCAACCTGCAGGTGCCGCCTCCACCTACAGGTTACTGGCAGACAGCTTAGGTCAAGTCTCCACCTACAGCCTCTGCCAGCAACTTCTGCCAGTAACCTGCAGGTGCCGCCTCCACCTGCAGATTCTGGCAGACAGCTTATGTCACGCCTCCACCTACAGCCTCTGTCAGTAACCTGCAGGTGCCGCCTCCACCTGCAGATTCTGGCAAACAGCTTAAGTCATGCCTCCACCTACAGCCTCTGCCGGCAACCTGCAGGTGCCGCCTCCACCTACAGGTTACTGGCAGGCAGCTTAGGTCATGCCTCCACCTAAAGCCTCTCTCAGTAACCTGCAGGTGCAGCCTCCACCTGCAGATTCTGGCAGACAGCTTAGGTCACGCCTCCACCTACAGCCTCTGCCGGCAACCTGCAGTAGCCGCCTCCACCTGCAGGTTACTGGCAGACAGCTTAGGTCACGTCTCCACCTACAGCCTCTGCCAGCAACTTCTGCCAGCAACCTACAGGTGCCGCCTCCACCTGCAGATTCTGGCAGACAGCTTAAGTCATGCCTCCACCTACAGCCTCTGCCAGCAACCTGCAGGTGCCGCCTCCACCTACAGGTTACTGGCAGACAGCTTAGGTCAAGTCTCCACCTACAGCCTCTGCCAGCAACTTCTGCCAGCAACCTGCAGGTGCCGCCTCCACCTGCAGATTCAGGCAGACAGCTTATGTCACGCCTCCACCTACAGCCTCTGTCAGATACCTGCAGGTGCAGCCTCCACCTGCAGGTTGCTGGCAGACAGCTTATGTCACGCCTCCACCGACAGCCTCTGCCAGCAACCTGCAGGTGCCGCCTCCACCTGCAGATTCTGGAAGACAGCTTAGGTCACGTCTCCACCTACAGCCTCTGCCAGCAACTTCTGCCAGCAACCTACAGGTGCCGCCTCCACCTGCAGATTCTGGCAGACAGCTTAAGTCATGCCTCCACCTACAGCCTCTGCCAGCAACCTGCAGGTGCCGCCTCCACCTGCAGATTCTGGCAGACAGCTTAGGTCACGTCTCCACCTACAGCCTCTGCCAGCAACTTCTGCCAGCAACCTGCAGGTGCCGCCTCCACCTACAGGTTACTGGCAGGCAGCTTAGGTCATGCCTCCACCTAAAGCCTCTCTCAGTAACCTGCAGGTGCAGCCTCCACCTGCAGATTCTGGCAGACAGCTTAGGTCACGCCTCCACCTACAGCCTCTGCCAGCAACCTGCAGGTGCCGCCTCCACCTACAGGTTACTGGCAGACAGCTTAGGTCAAGTCTCCACCTACAGCCTCTGCCAGCAACTTCTGCCAGTAACCTGCAGGTGCCGCCTCCACCTGCAGATTCTGGCAGACAGCTTAGGTCACGTCTCCACCTACAGCCTCTGCCAGCAACCTGCAGGTGCCGCCTCCACCCACAGGTTACTGGCAGGCACGTTAGGTCATGCCTCCACCTAAAGCCTCTCTCAGTAACCTGCAGGTGCAGCCTCCACCTGCAGATTCTGGAAGACAGCTTAGGTCACGCCTCCACCTACAGCCTCTGCCAGCAACCTGCAGGTGCCGCCTCCACCTACAGGTTACTGGCAGACAGCTTATGTCACGCCTCCACCTACAGCCTCTCTCAGTAACCTGCAGATTCTGGCAGACAGCTTAGGTCAAGTCTCCACCTACAGCCTCTGCCAGCAACTTCTGCCAGCAACCTGCAGGTGCCGCCTCCACCTGCAGATTCTGGCAGACAGCTTATGTCACGCCTCCACCTAAAGCCTCTCTCAGTAACCTGTAGGTGCAGCCTCCACCTGCAGGTTGCTGGCAGACAGCTTATGTCACGCCTCCACCTACAGCCTCTGCCAGCAACCTGCAGGTGCCGCCTCCACCTGCAGATTCTGGCAGACAGCTTATGTCACGCCTCCACCTACATCCTCTGTCAGTAACCTGCAGGTGCAGCCTCCACCTGCAGGTTGCTGGCAGACAGCTTATGTCACGCCTCCACCTACAGCCTCTGCCGGCAACCTGCAGTTGCCGCCTCCACCTGCAGGTTATTGGCAGACAGCTTAGGCCACGCCTCCACCTACAGCCTCTGCCAGCAACTTCTGCCAGCAACCTGCAGGTGCCGCCTCCACCTGCAGATTCTGGCAGACAGCTTATGTCACGCCTCCACCTACAGCCTCTGTCAGTAACCTGCAGGTGCAGCCTCCACCTGCAGGCTGCTGGCAGACAGCTTATGTCACGCCTCCACCTACAGCCTCTGCCAGCAACCTGCAGGTGCCGCCTCCACCTGCAGATTCTGGCAGACAGCTTAGGTCACGCCTCCACCTACAGCCTCTGCCGGCAACCTGCAGTTGCCGCCTCCACCTGCAGGTTATTGGCAGACAGCTTAGGCCACGCCTCCACCTACAGCCTCTGCCAGCAACTTCTGCCAGCAACCTGCAGGTGCCGCCTCCACCTGCAGATTCTGGCAGACAGCTTATGTCACGCCTCCACCTACAGCCTCTGCCAGCAACCTGCAGGTGCCGCCTCCACCTACAGGTTACTGGCAGACAGCTTAGGTCAAGTCTCCACCTACAGCCTCTGCCAGCAACTTCTGCCAGTAACCTGCAGGTGCCGCCTCCACCTGCAGATTCTGGCAGACAGCTTAGGTCACGTCTCCACCTACAGCCTCTGCCAGCAACCTGCAGGTGCCGCCTCCACCTACAGGTTACTGGCAGGCACGTTAGGTCATGCCTCCACCTAAAGCCTCTCTCAGTAACCTGCAGGTGCAGCCTCCACCTGCAGATTCTGGAAGACAGCTTAGGTCACGCCTCCACCTACAGCCTCTGCCAGCAACCTGCAGGTGCCGCCTCCACCTACAGGTTACTGGCAGACAGCTTAGGTCAAGTCTCCACCTACAGCCTCTGCCAGCAACTTCTGCCAGTAACCTGCAGGTGCCGCCTCCACCTGCAGATTCTGGCAAACAGCTTAAGTCATGCCTCCACCTACAGCCTCTGCCAGCAACCTGCAGGTGCCGCCTCCACCTACAGATTCTGGCAGACAGCTTATGTCACGCCTCCACCTACAGCCTCTCTCAGTAACCTGCAGGTTGCTGGCAGACAGCTTATGTCACGCCTCCACCTACAGCCTCTCTCAGTAACCTGCAGATTCTGGCAGACAGCTTAGGTCAAGTCTCCACCTACAGCCTCTGCCAGCAACTTCTGCCAGCAACCTGCAGGTGCCGCCTCCACCTGCAGATTCTGGCAGACAGCTTATGTCACGCCTCCACCTAAAGCCTCTCTCAGTAACCTGTAGGTGCAGCCTCCACCTGCAGGTTGCTGGCAGACAGCTTATGTCACGCCTCCACCTACAGCCTCTGCCAGCAACCTGCAGGTGCCGCCTCCACCTGCAGATTCTGGCAGACAGCTTATGTCACGCCTCCACCTACATCCTCTGTCAGTAACCTGCAGGTGCAGCCTCCACCTGCAGGTTGCTGGCAGACAGCTTATGTCACGCCTCCACCTACAGCCTCTGCCGGCAACCTGCAGTTGCCGCCTCCACCTGCAGGTTATTGGCAGACAGCTTAGGCCACGCCTCCACCTACAGCCTCTGCCAGCAACTTCTGCCAGCAACCTGCAGGTGCCGCCTCCACCTGCAGATTCTGGCAGACAGCTTATGTCACGCCTCCACCTACAGCCTCTGTCAGTAACCTGCAGGTGCAGCCTCCACCTGCAGGCTGCTGGCAGACAGCTTATGTCACGCCTCCACCTACAGCCTCTGCCAGCAACCTGCAGGTGCCGCCTCCACCTGCAGATTCTGGCAGACAGCTTAGGTCACGCCTCCACCTACAGCCTCTGCCGGCAACCTGCAGTTGCCGCCTCCACCTGCAGGTTATTGGCAGACAGCTTAGGCCACGCCTCCACCTACAGCCTCTGCCAGCAACTTCTGCCAGCAACCTGCAGGTGCCGCCTCCACCTGCAGATTCTGGCAGACAGCTTATGTCACGCCTCCACCTACAGCCTCTGCCAGCAACCTGCAGGTGCCGCCTCCACCTACAGGTTACTGGCAGACAGCTTAGGTCAAGTCTCCACCTACAGCCTCTGCCAGCAACTTCTGCCAGTAACCTGCAGGTGCCGCCTCCACCTGCAGATTCTGGCAGACAGCTTAGGTCACGTCTCCACCTACAGCCTCTGCCAGCAACCTGCAGGTGCCGCCTCCACCTACAGGTTACTGGCAGGCACGTTAGGTCATGCCTCCACCTAAAGCCTCTCTCAGTAACCTGCAGGTGCAGCCTCCACCTGCAGATTCTGGAAGACAGCTTAGGTCACGCCTCCACCTACAGCCTCTGCCAGCAACCTGCAGGTGCCGCCTCCACCTACAGGTTACTGGCAGACAGCTTAGGTCAAGTCTCCACCTACAGCCTCTGCCAGCAACTTCTGCCAGTAACCTGCAGGTGCCGCCTCCACCTGCAGATTCTGGCAAACAGCTTAAGTCATGCCTCCACCTACAGCCTCTGCCAGCAACCTGCAGGTGCCGCCTCCACCTACAGATTCTGGCAGACAGCTTATGTCACGCCTCCACCTACAGCCTCTCTCAGTAACCTGCAGGTTGCTGGCAGACAGCTTATGTCACGCCTCCACCTACAGCCTCTCTCAGTAACCTGCAGATTCTGGCAGACAGCTTAGGTCAAGTCTCCACCTACAGCCTCTGCCAGCAACTTCTGCCAGCAACCTGCAGGTGCCGCCTCCACCTGCAGATTCTGGCAGACAGCTTATGTCACGCCTCCACCTAAAGCCTCTCTCAGTAACCTGTAGGTGCAGCCTCCACCTGCAGGTTGCTGGCAGACAGCTTATGTCACGCCTCCACCTACAGCCTCTGCCAGCAACCTGCAGGTGCCGCCTCCACCTGCAGATTCTGGCAGACAGCTTATGTCACGCCTCCACCTACATCCTCTGTCAGTAACCTGCAGGTGCAGCCTCCACCTGCAGGTTGCTGGCAGACAGCTTATGTCACGCCTCCACCTACAGCCTCTGCCGGCAACCTGCAGTTGCCGCCTCCACCTGCAGGTTATTGGCAGACAGCTTAGGCCACGCCTCCACCTACAGCCTCTGCCAGCAACTTCTGCCAGCAACCTGCAGGTGCCGCCTCCACCTGCAGATTCTGGCAGACAGCTTATGTCACGCCTCCACCTACAGCCTCTGTCAGTAACCTGCAGGTGCAGCCTCCACCTGCAGGCTGCTGGCAGACAGCTTATGTCACGCCTCCACCTACAGCCTCTGCCAGCAACCTGCAGGTGCCGCCTCCACCTGCAGATTCTGGCAGACAGCTTAGGTCACGCCTCCACCTACAGCCTCTGCCGGCAACCTGCAGTTGCCGCCTCCACCTGCAGGTTATTGGCAGACAGCTTAGGCCACGCCTCCACCTACAGCCTCTGCCAGCAACTTCTGCCAGCAACCTGCAGGTGCCGCCTCCACCTGCAGATTCTGGCAGACAGCTTATGTCACGCCTCCACCTACAGCCTCTGCCAGCAACCTGCAGGTGCCGCCTCCACCTACAGGTTACTGGCAGACAGCTTAGGTCAAGTCTCCACCTACAGCCTCTGCCAGCAACTTCTGCCAGTAACCTGCAGGTGCCGCCTCCACCTGCAGATTCTGGCAGACAGCTTAGGTCACGTCTCCACCTACAGCCTCTGCCAGCAACCTGCAGGTGCCGCCTCCACCTACAGGTTACTGGCAGGCACGTTAGGTCATGCCTCCACCTAAAGCCTCTCTCAGTAACCTGCAGGTGCAGCCTCCACCTGCAGATTCTGGAAGACAGCTTAGGTCACGCCTCCACCTACAGCCTCTGCCAGCAACCTGCAGGTGCCGCCTCCACCTACAGGTTACTGGCAGACAGCTTAGGTCAAGTCTCCACCTACAGCCTCTGCCAGCAACTTCTGCCAGTAACCTGCAGGTGCCGCCTCCACCTGCAGATTCTGGCAAACAGCTTAAGTCATGCCTCCACCTACAGCCTCTGCCAGCAACCTGCAGGTGCCGCCTCCACCTACAGATTCTGGCAGACAGCTTATGTCACGCCTCCACCTACAGCCTCTCTCAGTAACCTGCAGGTTGCTGGCAGACAGCTTATGTCACGCCTCCACCTACAGCCTCTCTCAGTAACCTGCAGATTCTGGCAGACAGCTTAGGTCAAGTCTCCACCTACAGCCTCTGCCAGCAACTTCTGCCAGCAACCTGCAGGTGCCGCCTCCACCTGCAGATTCTGGCAGACAGCTTATGTCACGCCTCCACCTAAAGCCTCTCTCAGTAACCTGTAGGTGCAGCCTCCACCTGCAGGTTGCTGGCAGACAGCTTATGTCACGCCTCCACCTACAGCCTCTGCCAGCAACCTGCAGGTGCCGCCTCCACCTGCAGATTCTGGCAGACAGCTTATGTCACGCCTCCACCTACATCCTCTGTCAGTAACCTGCAGGTGCAGCCTCCACCTGCAGGTTGCTGGCAGACAGCTTATGTCACGCCTCCACCTACAGCCTCTGCCGGCAACCTGCAGTTGCCGCCTCCACCTGCAGGTTATTGGCAGACAGCTTAGGCCACGCCTCCACCTACAGCCTCTGCCAGCAACTTCTGCCAGCAACCTGCAGGTGCCGCCTCCACCTGCAGATTCTGGCAGACAGCTTATGTCACGCCTCCACCTACAGCCTCTGTCAGTAACCTGCAGGTGCAGCCTCCACCTGCAGGCTGCTGGCAGACAGCTTATGTCACGCCTCCACCTACAGCCTCTGCCAGCAACCTGCAGGTGCCGCCTCCACCTGCAGATTCTGGCAGACAGCTTAGGTCACGCCTCCACCTACAGCCTCTGCCGGCAACCTGCAGTTGCCGCCTCCACCTGCAGGTTATTGGCAGACAGCTTAGGCCACGCCTCCACCTACAGCCTCTGCCAGCAAATTCTGCCAGCAACCTGCAGGTGCCGCCTCCACCTGCAGATTCTGGCAGACAGCTTATGTCACGCCTCCACCTACAGCCTCTGTCAGTAACCTGCAGGTGCAGCCTCCACCTGCAGGTTGCTGGCAGACAGCTTATGTCACGCCTCCACCTACAGCCTCTGCCAGCAACCTGCAGGTGCCGCCTCCACCTGCAGATTCTGTCAGACAGCTTAGGTCACGTCTCCACCTACAGCCTCTGCCAGCAACTTCTGCCAGCAGCCTACAGGTGCCGCCTCCACCTGCAGATTCTGGCAAACAGCTTAAGTCATGCCTCCACCTACAGCCTCTGCCAGCAACCTGCAGGTGCCGCCTCCACCTACAGATTCTGGCAGACAGCTTAAGTCATGCCTCCACCTACAGCCTCTGCCAGCAACCTGCAGGTGCCGCCTCCACCTACAGGTTACTGGCAGACAGCTTAGGTCAAGTCTCCACCTACAGCCTCTGCCAGCAACTTCTGCCAGCAACCTGCAGGTGCCGCCTCCACCTACAGGTTACTGGCAGGCAGCTTAGGTCATGCCTCCACCTAAAGCCTCTCTCAGTAACCTGCAGGTGCAGCCTCCACCTGCAGATTCTGGAAGACAGCTTAGGTCACGCCTCCACCTACAGCCTCTGCCAGCAACCTGCAGGTGCCGCCTCCACCTACAGGTTACTGGCAGACAGCTTAGGTCAAGTCTCCACCTACAGCCTCTGCCAGCAACTTCTGCCAGTAACCTGCAGGTGCCGCCTCCACCTGCAGATTCTGGCAGACAGCTTATGTCACGCCTCCACCTACAGCCTCTGTCAGTAACCTGCAGGTGCCGCCTCCACCTGCAGATTCTGGCAAACAGCTTAAGTCATGCCTCCACCTACAGCCTCTGCCGGCAACCTGCAGGTGCCGCCTCCACCTACAGGTTACTGGCAGGCAGCTTAAGTCATGCCTCCACCTACAGCCTCTGCCGGCAACCTGCAGGTGCCGCCTCCACCTACAGGTTACTGGCAGACAGCTTAGGTCAAGTCTCCACCTACAGCCTCTGCCAGCAACTTCTGCCAGCAACCTGCAGGTGCCGCCTCCACCTGCAGATTCTGGCAGACAGCTTATGTCACGCCTCCACCTACATACTCTGTCAGTAACCTGCAGGTGCAGCCTCCACCTGCAGGTTGCTGGCAGACAGCTTATGTCACGCCTCCACCTACAGCCTCTGCCGGCAACCTGCAGTTGCCGCCTCCACCTGCAGGTTATTGGCAGACAGCTTAGGCCACGCCTCCACCTACAGCCTCTGCCAGCAACTTCTGCCAGCAACCTGCAGGTGCCGCCTCCACCTGCAGATTCTGGCAGACAGCTTATGTCACGCCTCCACCTACAGCCTCTGTCAGTAACCTGCAGGTGCAGCCTCCACCTGCAGGCTGCTGGCAGACAGCTTATGTCACGCCTCCACCTACAGCCTCTGCCAGTAACCTGCAGGTGCCGCCTCCACCTGCAGATTCTGGCAGACAGCTTAGGTCACGCCTCCACCTACAGCCTCTGCCGGCAACCTGCAGTTGCCGCCTCCACCTGCAGGTTATTGGCAGACAGCTTAGGCCACGCCTCCACCTACAGCCTCTGCCAGCAACTTCTGCCAGCAACCTGCAGGTGCCGCCTCCACCTGCAGATTCTGGCAGACACCTTATGTCACGCCTCCACCTACAGCCTCTGTCAGTAACCTGCAGGTGCAGCCTCCACCTGCAGGTTGCTGGCAGACAGCTTATGTCACGCCTCCACCTACAGCCTCTGCCAGCAACCTGCAGGTGCCGCCTCCACCTGCAGATTCTGGCAGACAGCTTAGGTCACGTCTCCACCTACAGCCTCTGCCAGCAACTTCTGCCAGCAGCCTACAGGTGCCGCCTCCACCTGCAGATTCTGGCAAACAGCTTAAGTCATGCCTCCACCTACAGCCTCTGCCAGCAACCTGCAGGTGCCGCCTCCACCTACAGATTCTGGCAGACAGCTTAAGTTATGCCTCCACCTACAGCCTCTGCCAGCAACCTGCAGGTGCCGCCTCCACCTACAGGTTACTGGCAGACAGCTTAGGTCAAGTCTCCACCTACAGCCTCTGCCAGCAACTTCTGCCAGCAACCTGCAGGTGCCGCCTCCACCTACAGGTTACTGGCAGGCAGCTTAGGTCATGCCTCCACCTAAAGCCTCTCTCAGTAACCTGCAGGTGCAGCCTCCACCTGCAGATTCTGGAAGACAGCTTAGGTCACGACTCCACCTACAGCCTCTGCCAGCAACCTGCAGGTGCCGCCTCCACCTACAGGTTACTGGCAGACAGCTTAGGTCAAGTCTCCACCTACAGCCTCTGCAAGCAACTTCTGCCAGCAACCTGCAGGTGCCGCCTCCACCTGCAGATTCTGGCAGACAGCTTATGTCACGCCTCCACCTACATACTCTGTCAGTAACCTGCAGGTGCAGCCTCCACCTGCAGGTTGCTGGCAGACAGCTTATGTCACGCCTCCACCTACAGCCTCTGCCGGCAACCTGCAGTTGCCGCCTCCACCTGCAGGTTATTGGCAGACAGCTTAGGCCACGCCTCCACCTACAGCCTCTGCCAGCAACTTCTGCCAGCAACCTGCAGGTGCCGCCTCCACCTGCAGATTCTGGCAGACAGCTTATGTCACGCCTCCACCTACAGCCTCTGTCAGTAACCTGCAGGTGCAGCCTCCACCTGCAGGCTGCTGGCAGACAGCTTATGTCACGCCTCCACCTACAGCCTCTGCCAGCAACCTGCAGGTGCCGCCTCCACCTGCAGATTCTGGCAGACAGCTTAGGTCACGCCTCCACCTACAGCCTCTGCCGGCAACCTGCAGGTGCCGCCTCCACCTGCAGATTCTGGCAAACAGCTTAAGTCATGCCTCCACCTACAGCCTCTGCCGGCAACCTGCAGGTGCCGCCTCCACCTACAGGTTACTGGCAGGCAGCTTAAGTCATGCCTCCACCTACAGCCTCTGCCGGCAACCTGCAGGTGCCGCCTCCACCTACAGGTTACTGGCAGACAGCTTAGGTCAAGTCTCCACCTACAGCCTCTGCCAGCAACTTCTGCCAGCAACCTGCAGGTGCCGCCTCCACCTGCAGATTCTGGCAGACAGCTTATGTCACGCCTCCACCTACATACTCTGTCAGTAACCTGCAGGTGCAGCCTCCACCTGCAGGTTGCTGGCAGACAGCTTATGTCACGCCTCCACCTACAGCCTCTGCCGGCAACCTGCAGTTGCCGCCTCCACCTGCAGGTTATTGGCAGACAGCTTAGGCCACGCCTCCACCTACAGCCTCTGCCAGCAACTTCTGCCAGCAACCTGCAGGTGCCGCCTCCACCTGCAGATTCTGGCAGACAGCTTATGTCACGCCTCCACCTACAGCCTCTGTCAGTAACCTGCAGGTGCAGCCTCCACCTGCAGGCTGCTGGCAGACAGCTTAGGTCACGCCTCCACCTACAGCCTCTGCCAGCAACCTGCAGGTGCCGCCTCCACCTACAGGTTACTGGCAGACAGCTTAGGTCAAGTCTCCACCTACAGCCTCTGCCAGCAACTTCTGCCAGTAACCTGCAGGTGCCGCCTCCACCTGCAGATTCTGGCAGACAGCTTATGTCACGCCTCCACCTACAGCCTCTGTCAGTAACCTGCAGGTGCCGCCTCCACCTGCAGATTCTGGCAAACAGCTTAAGTCATGCCTCCACCTACAGCCTCTGCCGGCAACCTGCAGGTGCCGCCTCCACCTACAGGTTACTGGCAGGCAGCTTAAGTCATGCCTCCACCTACAGCCTCTGCCGGCAACCTGCAGGTGCCGCCTCCACCTACAGGTTACTGGCAGACAGCTTAGGTCAAGTCTCCACCTACAGCCTCTGCAAGCAACTTCTGCCAGCAACCTGCAGGTGCCGCCTCCACCTGCAGATTCTGGCAGACAGCTTATGTCACGCCTCCACCTACATACTCTGTCAGTAACCTGCAGGTGCAGCCTCCACCTGCAGGTTGCTGGCAGACAGCTTATGTCACGCCTCCACCTACAGCCTCTGCCGGCAACCTGCAGTTGCCGCCTCCACCTGCAGGTTATTGGCAGACAGCTTAGGCCACGCCTCCACCTACAGCCTCTGCCAGCAACTTCTGCCAGCAACCTGCAGGTGCCGCCTCCACCTGCAGATTCTGGCAGACAGCTTATGTCACGCCTCCACCTACAGCCTCTGTCAGTAACCTGCAGGTGCAGCCTCCACCTGCAGGCTGCTGGCAGACAGCTTATGTCACGCCTCCACCTACAGCCTCTGCCAGCAACCTGCAGGTGCCGCCTCCACCTGCAGATTCTGGCAGACAGCTTAGGTCACGCCTCCACCTACAGCCTCTGCCGGCAACCTGCAGGTGCCGCCTCCACCTGCAGATTCTGGCAAACAGCTTAAGTCATGCCTCCACCTACAGCCTCTGCCGGCAACCTGCAGTTGCCGCCTCCACCTACAGGTTACTGGCAGGCAGCTTAAGTCATGCCTCCACCTACAGCCTCTGCCGGCAACCTGCAGGTGCCGCCTCCACCTACAGGTTACTGGCAGACAGCTTAGGTCAAGTCTCCACCTACAGCCTCTGCCAGCAACTTCTGCCAGCAACCTGCAGGTGCCGCCTCCACCTGCAGATTCTGGCAGACAGCTTATGTCACGCCTCCACCTACATACTCTGTCAGTAACCTGCAGGTGCAGCCTCCACCTGCAGGTTGCTGGCAGACAGCTTATGTCACGCCTCCACCTACAGCCTCTGCCGGCAACCTGCAGTTGCCGCCTCCACCTGCAGGTTATTGGCAGACAGCTTAGGCCACGCCTCCACCTACAGCCTCTGCCAGCAACTTCTGCCAGCAACCTGCAGGTGCCGCCTCCACCTGCAGATTCTGGCAGACAGCTTATGTCACGCCTCCACCTACAGCCTCTGTCAGTAACCTGCAGGTGCAGCCTCCACCTGCAGGCTGCTGGCAGACAGCTTATGTCACGCCTCCACCTACAGCCTCTGCCAGCAACCTGCAGGTGCCGCCTCCACCTGCAGATTCTGGCAGACAGCTTAGGTCACGCCTCCACCTACAGCCTCTGCCGGCAACCTGCAGTTGCCGCCTCCACCTGCAGGTTATTGGCAGACAGCTTAGGCCACGCCTCCACCTACAGCCTCTGCCAGCAACTTCTGCCAGCAACCTGCAGGTGCCGCCTCCACCTGCAGATTCTGGCAGACAGCTTATGTCACGCCTCCACCTACAGCCTCTGTCAGTAACCTGCAGGTGCAGCCTCCACCTGCAGGTTGCTGGCAGACAGCTTATGTCACGCCTCCACCTACAGCCTCTGCCAGCAACCTGCAGGTGCCGCCTCCACCTGCAGATTCTGGCAGACAGCTTAGGTCACGTCTCCACCTACAGCCTCTGCCAGCAACTTCTGCCAGCAGCCTACAGGTGCCGCCTCCACCTGCAGATTCTGGCAAACAGCTTAAGTCATGCCTCCACCTACAGCCTCTGCCAGCAACCTGCAGGTGCCGCCTCCACCTACAGATTCTGGCAGACAGCTTAAGTCATGCCTCCACCTACAGCCTCTGCCAGCAACCTGCAGGTGCCGCCTCCACCTACAGGTTACTGGCAGACAGCTTAGGTCAAGTCTCCACCTACAGCCTCTGCCAGCAACTTCTGCCAGCAACCTGCAGGTGCCGCCTCCACCTACAGGTTACTGGCAGGCAGCTTAGGTCATGCCTCCACCTAAAGCCTCTCTCAGTAACCTGCAGGTGCAGCCTCCACCTGCAGATTCTGGAAGACAGCTTAGGTCACGCCTCCACCTACAGCCTCTGCCAGCAACCTGCAGGTGCCGCCTCCACCTACAGGTTACTGGCAGACAGCTTAGGTCAAGTCTCCACCTACAGCCTCTGCCAGCAACTTCTGCCAGTAACCTGCAGGTGCCGCCTCCACCTGCAGATTCTGGCAAACAGCTTAAGTCATGCCTCCACCTACAGCCTCTGCCGGCAACCTGCAGGTGCCGCCTCCACCTACAGGTTACTGGCAGACAGCTTAGGTCAAGTCTCCACCTACAGCCTCTGCCAGCAACTTCTGCCAGCAACCTGCAGGTGCCGCCTCCACCTGCAGATTCTGGCAGACAGCTTATGTCACGCCTCCACCTACAGCCTCTGCCGGCAACCTGCAGTTGCCGCCTCCACCTGCAGGTTATTGGCAGACAGCTTAGGCCACGCCTCCACCTACAGCCTCTGCCAGCAACTTCTGCCAGCAACCTGCAGGTGCCGCCTCCACCTGCAGATTCTGGCAGACAGCTTATGTCACGCCTCCACCTACAGCCTCTGTCAGTAACCTGCAGGTGCAGCCTCCACCTGCAGGCTGCTGGCAGACAGCTTATGTCACGCCTCCACCTACAGCCTCTGCCAGCAACCTGCAGGTGCCGCCTCCACCTGCAGATTCTGGCAGACAGCTTAGGTCACGCCTCCACCTACAGCCTCTGCCGGCAACCTGCAGTTGCCGCCTCCACCTGCAGGTTATTGGCAGACAGCTTAGGCCACGCCTCCACCTACAGCCTCTGCCAGCAACTTCTGCCAGCAACCTGCAGGTGCCGCCTCCACCTGCAGATTCTGGCAGACAGCTTATGTCACGCCTCCACCTACAGCCTCTGTCAGTAACCTGCAGGTGCAGCCTCCACCTGCAGGTTGCTGGCAGACAGCTTATGTCACGCCTCCACCTACAGCCTCTGCCAGCAACCTGCAGGTGCCGCCTTCACCTGCAGATTCTGGCAGACAGCTTAGGTCACGTCTCCACCTACAGCCTCTGCCAGCAACTTCTGCCAGCAGCCTACAGGTGCCGCCTCCACCTGCAGATTCTGGCAAACAGCTTAAGTCATGCCTCCACCTACAGCCTCTGCCAGCAACCTGCAGGTGCCGCCTCCACCTACAGATTCTGGCAGACAGCTTAAGTCATGCCTCCACCTACAGCCTCTGCCAGCAACCTACAGGTGCCGCCTCCACCTACAGGTTACTGGCAGACAGCTTAGGTCAAGTCTCCACCTACAGCCTCTGCCAGCAACTTCTGCCAGCAACCTGCAGGTGCCGCCTCCACCTACAGGTTACTGGCAGGCAGCTTAGGTCATGCCTCCACCTAAAGCCTCTCTCAGTAACCTGCAGGTGCAGCCTCCACCTGCAGATTCTGGCAGACAGCTTAGGTCACGCCTCCACCTACAGCCTCTGCCAGACACCTGCAGGTGCCGCCTCCACCTACAGGTTACTGGCAGACAGCTTAGGTCAAGTCTCCACCTACAGCCTCTGCCAGCAACTTCTGCCAGTAACCTGCAGGTGCCGCCTCCACCTGCAGATTCTGGCAGACAGCTTATGTCACGCCTCCACCTACAGCCTCTGTCAGTAACCTGCAGGTGCCGCCTCCACCTGCAGATTCTGGCAAACAGCTTAAGTCATGCCTCCACCTACAGCCTCTGCCGGCAACCTGCAGGTGCCGCCTCCACCTACAGGTTACTGGCAGGCAGCTTAGGTCATGCCTCCACCTAAAGCCTCTCTCAGTAACCTGCAGGTGCAGCCTCCACCTGCAGATTCTGGCAGACAGCTTAAGTCATGCCTCCACCTACAGCCTCTGCCAGCAACCTGCAGGTGCCGCCTCCACCTACAGGTTACTGGCAGACAGCTTAGGTCAA
Source organism: Leptoclinus maculatus (assembly GCA_032191485.1). Lineage (NCBI taxonomy): Eukaryota > Metazoa > Chordata > Actinopteri > Perciformes > Stichaeidae > Leptoclinus > Leptoclinus maculatus. The sequence goes on from JAVDOI010000329.1 coordinate 26,510, forward strand.
GTCTCCACCTACAGCCTCTGCCAGCAACTTCTGCCAGCAACCTGCAGGTGCCGCCTCCACCTGCAGATTCTGGCAGACAGCTTATGTCACGCCTCCACCTACAGTCTCTGTCAGATACCTGCAGGTGCAGCCTCCACCTGCAGGTTGCTGGCAGACAGCTTATGTCACGCCTCCACCGACAGCCTCTGCCAGCAACCTGCAGGTGCCGCCTCCACCTGCAGATTCTGGAAGACAGCTTAGGTCACGTCTCCACCTACAGCCTCTGCCAGCAACTTCTGCCAGCAACCTACAGGTGCCGCCTCCACCTGCAGATTCTGGCAGACAGCTTAAGTCATGCCTCCACCTACAGCCTCTGCCAGCAACCTGCAGGTGCCGCCTCCACCTGCAGATTCTGGCAGACAGCTTAGGTCACGTCTCCACCTACAGCCTCTGCCAGCAACTTCTGCCAGCAGCCTACAGGTGCCGCCTCCACCTGCAGATTCTGGCAAACAGCTTAAGTCATGCCTCCACCTACAGCCTCTGCCGGCAACCTGCAGGTGCCGCCTCCACCTACGGGTTACTGGCAGGCAGCTTAGGTCATGCCTCCACCTAAAGCCTCTCTCAGTAACCTGCAGGTGCAGCCTCCACCTGCAGATTCTGGCAGACAGCTTATGTCACGCCTCCACCTACAGCCTCTGTCAGTAACCTGCAGGTGCAGCCTCCACCTGCAGGTTGCTGGCAGACAGCTTACGTCACGCCTCCACCTACAGCCTCTGCCAGCAACCTGCAGGTGCCGCCTCCACCTGCAGATTCTGGCAGACAGCTTAGGTCACGTCTCCACCTACAGCCTCTGCCAGCAACCTGCAGGTGCCGCCTCCACCTACAGGTTACTGGCAGGCAGCTTAGGTCATGCCTCCACCTAAAGCCTCTCTCAGTAACCTGCAGGTGCAGCCTCCACCTGCAGATTCTGGAAGACAGCTTAGGTCACGCCTCCACCTACAGCCTCTGCCAGCAACCTGCAGGTGCCGCCTCCACCTACAGGTTACTGGCAGACAGCTTAGGTCAAGTCTCCACCTACAGCCTCTGCCAGCAACTTCTGCCAGTAACCTGCAGGTGCCGCCTCCACCTGCAGATTCTGGCAAACAGCTTAAGTCATGCCTCCACCTACAGCCTCTGCCAGCAACCTGCAGGTGCCGCCTCCACCTACAGATTCTGGCAGACAGCTTAAGTCATGCCTCCACCTACAGCCTCTGCCAGCAACCTGCAGGTGCCGCCTCCACCTACAGGTTACTGGCAGACAGCTTAGGTCAAGTCTCCACCTACAGCCTCTGCCAGCAACTTCTGCCAGACAGCTTAGGTCAAGTCTCCACCTACAGCCTCTGCCAGCAACTTCTGCCAGCAACCTGCAGGTGCCGCCTCCACCTACAGGTTACTGGCAGGCAGCTTAGGTCATGCCTCCACCTAAAGCCTCTCTCAGTAACCTGCAGGTGCAGCCTCCACCTGCAGATTCTGGCAGACAGCTTAGGTCACGCCTCCACCTACAGCCTCTGCCAGCAACCTGCAGGTGCCGCCTCCACCTACAGGTTACTGGCAGACAGCTTAGGTCAAGTCTCCACCTACAGCCTCTGCCAGCAACTTCTGCCAGTAACCTGCAGATGCCGCCTCCACCTGCAGATTCTGGCAGACAGCTTATGTCACGCCTCCACCTACAGCCTCTGTCAGTAACCTGCAGGTGCCGCCTCCACCTGCAGATTCTGGCAAACAGCTTAAGTCATGCCTCCACCTACAGCCTCTGCCGGCAACCTGCAGGTGCCGCCTCCACCTACAGGTTACTGGCAGGCAGCTTAGGTCATGCCTCCACCTAAAGCCTCTCTCAGTAACCTGCAGGTGCAGCCTCCACCTGCAGATTCTGGCAGACAGCTTAGGTCACGCCTCCACCTACAGCCTCTGCCGGCAACCTGCAGTAGCCGCCTCCACCTGCAGGTTACTGGCAGACAGCTTAGGTCACGTCTCCACCTACAGCCTCTGCCAGCAACTTCTGCCAGCAACCTACAGGTGCCGCCTCCACCTGCAGATTCTGGCAGACAGCTTAAGTCATGCCTCCACCTACAGCCTCTGCCAGCAACCTGCAGGTGCCGCCTCCACCTACAGGTTACTGGCAGACAGCTTAGGTCAAGTCTCCACCTACAGCCTCTGCCAGCAACTTCTGCCAGCAACCTGCAGGTGCCGCCTCCACCTGCAGATTCTGGCAGACAGCTTATGTCACGCCTCCATCTACAGCCTCTGTCAGATACCTGCAGGTGCAGCCTCCACCTGCAGGTTGCTGGCAGACAGCTTATGTCACGCCTCCACCGACAGCCTCTGCCAGCAACCTGCAGGTGCCGCCTCCACCTGCAGATTCTGGAAGACAGCTTAGGTCACGTCTCCACCTACAGCCTCTGCCAGCAACTTCTGCCAGCAACCTACAGGTGCCGCCTCCACCTGCAGATTCTGGCAGACAGCTTAAGTCATGCCTCCACCTACAGCCTCTGCCAGCAACCTGCAGGTGCCGCCTCCACCTGCAGATTCTGGCAGACAGCTTAGGTCACGTCTCCACCTACAGCCTCTGCCAGCAACTTCTGCCAGCAACCTGCAGGTGCCGCCTCCACCTACAGGTTACTGGCAGGCAGCTTAGGTCATGCCTCCACCTAAAGCCTCTCTCAGTAACCTGCAGGTGCCGCCTCCACCTGCAGATTCTGGCAGACAGCTTATGTCACGCCTCCACCTACAGCCTCTGTCAGTAACCTGCAGGTGCCGCCTCCACCTGCAGATTCTGGCAAACAGCTTAAGTCATGCCTCCACCTACAGCCTCTGCCGGCAACCTGCAGGTGCCGCCTCCACCTACAGGTTACTGGCAGGCAGCTTAGGTCATGCCTCCACCTAAAGCCTCTCTCAGTAACCTGCAGGTGCAGCCTCCACCTGCAGATTCTGGCAGACAGCTTAGGTCACGCCTCCACCTACAGCCTCTGCCGGCAACCTGCAGTTGCCGCCTCCACCTGCAGGTTACTGGCAGACAGCTTAGGTCACGTCTCCACCTACAGCCTCTGCCAGCAACTTCTGCCAGCAACCTAGAGGTGCCGCCTCCACCTGCAGATTCTGGCAGACAGCTTAAGTCATGCCTCCACCTACAGCCTCTGCCAGCAACCTGCAGGTGCCGCCTCCACCTACAGGTTACTGGCAGACAGCTTAGGTCAAGTCTCCACCTACAGCCTCTGCCAGCAACTTCTGCCAGCAACCTGCAGGTGCCGCCTCCACCTGCAGATTCTGGCAGACAGCTTAAGTCATGCCTCCACCTACAACCTCTGCCAGCAACCTGCAGGTGCCGCCTCCACCTACAGGTTACTGGCAGACAGCTTATGTCACGCCTCCACCTACAGCCTCTTTCAGATACCTGCAGGTGCAGCCTCCACCTGCAGGTTGCTGGCAGACAGCTTATGTCACGCCTCCACCGACAGCCTCTGCAAGCAACCTGCAGGTGCCGCCTCCACCTGCAGATTCTGGAAGACAGCTTAGGTCACGTCTCCACCTACAGCCTCTGCCAGCAACTTCTGCCAGCAACCTACAGGTGCCGCCTCCACCTGCAGATTCTGGCAGACAGCTTAAGTCATGCCTCCACCTACAGCCTCTGCCGGCAACCTGCAGTTGCCGCCTCCACCTGCAGGTTATTGGCAGACAGCTTAGGCCACGCCTCCACCTACAGCCTCTGCCAGCAACTTCTGCCAGCAACCTGCAGGTGCCGCCTCCACCTGAAGATTCTGGCAGACAGCTTATGTCACGCCTCCACCTACAGCCTCTGTCAGTAACCTGCAGGTGCAGCCTCCACCTGCAGGCTGCTGGCAGACAGCTTATGTCACGCCTCCACCTACAGCCTCTGCCAGCAACCTGCAGGTGCCGCCTCCACCTGCAGATTCTGGCAGACAGCTTAGGTCACGCCTCCACCTACAGCCTCTGCCGGCAACCTGCAGTTGCCGCCTCCACCTGCAGGTTATTGGCAGACAGCTTAGGCCACGCCTCCACCTACAGCCTCTGCCAGCAACTTCTGCCAGCAACCTGCAGGTGCCGCCTCCACCTGCAGATTCTGGCAGACAGCTTAGGTCACGCCTCCACCTACAGCCTCTGCCAGCAACCTGCAGGTGCCGCCTCCACCTACAGGTTACTGGCAGACAGCTTAGGTCAAGTCTCCACCTACAGCCTCTGCCAGCAACTTCTGCCAGTAACCTGCAGATGCCGCCTCCACCTGCAGATTCTGGCAGACAGCTTATGTCACGCCTCCACCTACAGCCTCAGTCAGTAACCTGCAGGTGCCGCCTCCACCTGCAGATTCTGGCAAACAGCTTAAGTCATGCCTCCACCTACAGCCTCTGCCGGCAACCTGCAGGTGCCGCCTCCACCTACAGGTTACTGGCAGGCAGCTTAGGTCATGCCTCCACCTAAAGCCTCTCTCAGTAACCTGCAGGTGCAGCCTCCACCTGCAGATTCTGGCAGACAGCTTAGGTCACGCCTCCACCTACAGCCTCTGCCGGCAACCTGCAGTAGCCGCCTCCACCTGCAGGTTACTGGCAGACAGCTTAGGTCACGTCTCCACCTACAGCCTCTGCCAGCAACTTCTGCCAGCAACCTACAGGTGCCGCCTCCACCTGCAGATTCTGGCAGACAGCTTAAGTCATGCCTCCACCTACAGCCTCTGCCAGCAACCTGCAGGTGCCGCCTCCACCTACAGGTTACTGGCAGACAGCTTAGGTCAAGTCTCCACCTACAGCCTCTGCCAGCAACTTCTGCCAGCAACCTGCAGGTGCCGCCTCCACCTGCAGATTCTGGCAGACAGCTTATGTCACGCCTCCACCTACAGCCTCTGTCAGATACCTGCAGGTGCAGCCTCCACCTGCAGGTTGCTGGCAGACAGCTTATGTCACGCCTCCACCGACAGCCTCTGCCAGCAACCTGCAGGTGCCGCCTCCACCTGCAGATTCTGGAAGACAGCTTAGGTCACGTCTCCACCTACAGCCTCTGCCAGCAACTTCTGCCAGCAACCTACAGGTGCCGCCTCCACCTGCAGATTCTGGCAGACAGCTTAAGTCATGCCTCCACCTACAGCCTCTGCCAGCAACCTGCAGGTGCCGCCTCCACCTGCAGATTCTGGCAGACAGCTTAGGTCACGTCTCCACCTACAGCCTCTGCCAGCAACTTCTGCCAGCAACCTGCAGGTGCCGCCTCCACCTACAGGTTACTGGCAGGCAGCTTAGGTCATGCCTCCACCTAAAGCCTCTCTCAGTAACCTACAGGTGCAGCCTCCACCTGCAGATTCTGGCAGACAGCTTAGGTCACGCCTCCACCTACAGCCTCTGCCAGCAACCTGCAGGTGCCGCCTCCACCTACAGGTTACTGGCAGACAGCTTAGGTCAAGTCTCCACCTACAGCCTCTGCCAGCAACTTCTGCCAGTAACCTGCAGGTGCCGCCTCCACCTGCAGATTCTGGCAGACAGCTTATGTCACGCCTCCACCTACAGCCTCTGTCAGTAACCTGCAGGTGCCGCCTCCACCTGCAGATTCTGGCAAACAGCTTAAGTCATGCCTCCACCTACAGCCTCTGCCGGCAACCTGCAGGTGCCGCCTCCACCTACAGGTTACTGGCAGACAGCTTAGGTCAAGTCTCCACCTCCAGCCTCTGCCAGCAACTTCTGCCAGTAACCTGCAGATGCCGCCTCCACCTGCAGATTCTGGCAGACAGCTTATGTCACGCCTCCACCTACAGCCTCAGTCAGTAACCTGCAGGTGCCGCCTCCACCTGCAGATTCTGGCAAACAGCTTAAGTCATGCCTCCACCTACAGCCTCTGCCGGCAACCTGCAGGTGCCGCCTCCACCTACAGGCTACTGGCAGGCAGCTTAGGTCATGCCTCCACCTAAAGCCTCTCTCAGTAACCTGCAGGTGCAGCCTCCACCTGCAGATTCTGGCAGACAGCTTAGGTCACGCCTCCACCTACAGCCTCTGCCGGCAACCTGCAGTAGCCGCCTCCACCTGCAGGTTACTGGCAGACAGCTTAGGTCACGTCTCCACCTACAGCCTCTGCCAGCAACTTCTGCCAGCAACCTACAGGTGCCGCCTCCACCTGCAGATTCTGGCAGACAGCTTAAGTCATGCCTCCACCTACAGCCTCTGCCAGCAACCTGCAGGTGCCGCCTCCACCTACAGGTTACTGGCAGACAGCTTAGGTCAAGTCTCCACCTACAGCCTCTGCCAGCAACTTCTGCCAGCAACCTGCAGGTGCCGCCTCCACCTGCAGATTCTGGCAGACAGCTTATGTCACGCCTCCACCTACAGCCTCTGTCAGATACCTGCAGGTGCAGCCTCCACCTGCAGGTTGCTGGCAGACAGCTTATGTCACGCCTCCACCGACAGCCTCTGCCAGCAACCTGCAGGTGCCGCCTCCACCTGCAGATTCTGGAAGACAGCTTAGGTCACGTCTCCACCTACAGCCTCTGCCAGCAACTTCTGCCAGCAACCTACAGGTGCCGCCTCCACCTGCAGATTCTGGCAGACAGCTTAAGTCATGCCTCCACCTACAGCCTCTGCCAGCAACCTGCAGGTGCCGCCTCCACCTGCAGATTCTGGCAGACAGCTTAGGTCACGTCTCCACCTACAGCCTCTGCCAGCAACTTCTGCCAGCAACCTGCAGGTGCCGCCTCCACCTACAGGTTACTGGCAGGCAGCTTAGGTCATGCCTCCACCTAAAGCCTCTCTCAGTAACCTGCAGGTGCAGCCTCCACCTGCAGATTCTGGCAGACAGCTTAGGTCACGCCTCCACCTACAGCCTCTGCCAGCAACCTGCAGGTGCCGCCTCCACCTACAGGTTACTGGCAGACAGCTTAGGTCAAGTCTCCACCTACAGCCTCTGCCAGCAACTTCTGCCAGTAACCTGCAGGTGCCGCCTCCACCTGCAGATTCTGGCAGACAGCTTATGTCACGCCTCCACCTACAGCCTCTGTCAGTAACCTGCAGGTGCCGCCTCCACCTGCAGATTCTGGCAAACAGCTTAAGTCATGCCTCCACCTACAGCCTCTGCCGGCAACCTGCAGGTGCCGCCTCCACCTACAGGTTACTGGCAGGCAGCTTAGGTCATGCCTCCACCTAAAGCCTCTCTCAGTAACCTGCAGGTGCAGCCTCCACCTGCAGATTCTGGCAGACAGCTTAGGTCACGCCTCCACCTACAGCCTCTGCCGGCAACCTGCAGTTGCCGCCTCCACCTGCAGGTTACTGGCAGACAGCTTAGGTCACGTCTCCACCTACAGCCTCTGCCAGCAACTTCTGCCAGCAACCTAGAGGTGCCGCCTCCACCTGCAGATTCTGGCAGACAGCTTAAGTCATGCCTCCACCTACAGCCTCTGCCAGCAACCTGCAGGTGCCGCCTCCACCTACAGGTTACTGGCAGACAGCTTAGGTCAAGTCTCCACCTACAGCCTCTGCCAGCAACTTCTGCCAGCAACCTGCAGGTGCCGCCTCCACCTGCAGATTCTGGCAGACAGCTTATGTCACGCCTCCACCTACAGCCTCTTTCAGATACCTGCAGGTGCAGCCTCCACCTGCAGGTTGCTGGCAGACAGCTTATGTCACGCCTCCACCGACAGCCTCTGCAAGCAACCTGCAGGTGCCGCCTCCACCTGCAGATTCTGGAAGACAGCTTAGGTCACGTCTCCACCTACAGCCTCTGCCAGCAACTTCTGCCAGCAACCTACAGGTGCCGCCTCCACCTGCAGATTCTGGCAGACAGCTTAAGTCATGCCTCCACCTACAGCCTCTGCCGGCAACCTGCAGTTGCCGCCTCCACCTGCAGGTTATTGGCAGACAGCTTAGGCCACGCCTCCACCTACAGCCTCTGCCAGCAACTTCTGCCAGCAACCTGCAGGTGCCGCCTCCACCTGAAGATTCTGGCAGACAGCTTATGTCACGCCTCCACCTACAGCCTCTGTCAGTAACCTGCAGGTGCAGCCTCCACCTGCAGGCTGCTGGCAGACAGCTTATGTCACGCCTCCACCTACAGCCTCTGCCAGCAACCTGCAGGTGCCGCCTCCACCTGCAGATTCTGGCAGACAGCTTAGGTCACGCCTCCACCTACAGCCTCTGCCGGCAACCTGCAGTTGCCGCCTCCACCTGCAGGTTATTGGCAGACAGCTTAGGCCACGCCTCCACCTACAGCCTCTGCCAGCAACTTCTGCCATTAACCTGCAGGTGCCGCCTCCACCTGCAGATTCTGGCAGACAGCTTATGTCACGCCTCCACCTACAGCCTCTGTCAGTAACCTGCAGGTGCAGCCTCCACCTGCAGGTTGCTGGCAGACAGCTTATGTCACGCCTCCACCTACAGCCTCTGCCAGCAACCTGCAGGTGCCGCCTCCACCTGCAGATTCTGGCAGACAGCTTAGGTCACGCCTCCACCTACAGCCTCTGCCAGCAACCTGCAGGTGCCGCCTCCACCTACAGGTTACTGGCAGACAGCTTAGGTCAAGTCTCCACCTACAGCCTCTGCCAGCAACTTCTGCCAGCAACCTGCAGGTGCCGCCTCCACCTGCAGATTCTGGCAGACAGCTTATGTCACGCCTCCACCTACAGCCTCTGTCAGTAAACCTGCAGGTGCAGCCTCCACCTGCAGGTTGCTGGCAGACAGCTTACGTCACGCCTCCACCTACAGCCTCTGCCAGCAACCTGCAGGTGCCGCCTCCACCTGCAGATTCTGGCAGACAGCTTAGGTCACGTCTCCACCTACAGCCTCTGCCAGCAACCTGCAGGTGCCGCCTCCACCTACAGGTTACTGGCAGACAGCTTAGGTCAAGTCTCCACCTACAGCCTCTGCCAGCAACTTCTGCCAGTAACCTGCAGGTGCCGCCTCCACCTGCAGATTCTGGCAAACAGCTTAAGTCATGCCTCCACCTACAGCCTCTGCCAGCAACCTGCAGGTGCCGCCTCCACCTACAGATTCTGGCAGACAGCTTAAGTCATGCCTCCACCTACAGCCTCTGCCAGCAACCTGCAGGTGCCGCCTCCACCTACAGGTTACTGGCAGACAGCTTAGGTCAAGTCTCCACCTACAGCCTCTGCCAGCAACTTCTGCCAGACAGCTTAGGTCAAGTCTCCACCTACAGCCTCTGCCAGCAACTTCTGCCAGCAACCTGCAGGTGCCGCCTCCACCTACAGGTTACTGGCAGGCAGCTTAGGTCATGCCTCCACCTAAAGCCTCTCTCAGTAACCTGCAGGTGCAGCCTCCACCTGCAGATTCTGGCAGACAGCTTAGGTCACGCCTCCACCTACAGCCTCTGCCAGCAACCTGCAGGTGCCGCCTCCACCTACAGGTTACTGGCAGGCAGCTTAGGTCATGCCTCCACCTAAAGCCTCTCTCAGTAACCTGCAGGTGCAGCCTCCACCTGCAGATTCTGGCAGACAGCTTAGGTCAAGTCTCCACCTACAGCCTCTGCCAGCAACTTCTGCCAGCAACCTGCAGGTGCCGCCTCCACCTACAGGTTACTGGCAGGCAGCTTAGGTCATGCCTCCACCTAAAGCCTCTCTCAGTAACCTGCAGGTGCAGCCTCCACCTGCAGATTCTGGCAGACAGCTTAGGTCACGTCTCCACCTACAGCCTCTGCCAGCAACTTCTGCCAGCAACCTACAGGTGCCGCCTCCACCTGCAGATTCTGGCAGACAGCTTATGTCACGCCTCCACCGACAGCCTCTGCCAGCAACCTGCAGGTGCCGCCTCCACCTGCAGATTCTGGAAGACAGCTTAGGTCACGTCTCCACCTACAGCCTCTGCCAGCAACTTCTGCCAGCAACTTACAGGTGCCGCCTCCACCTGCAGATTCTGGCAGACAGCTTAAGTCATGCCTCCACCTACAGCCTCTGCCAGCAACCTGCAGGTGCCGCCTCCACCTGCAGATTCTGGCAGACAGCTTAGGTCACGTCTCCACCTACAGCCTCTGCCAGCAACTTCTGCCAGCAACCTGCAGGTGCCGCCTCCACCTACAGGTTACTGGCAGGCAGCTTAGGTCATGCCTCCACCTAAAGCCTCTCTCAGTAACCTGCAGGTGCAGCCTCCACCTGCAGATTCTGGCAGACAGCTTAGGTCACGCCTCCACCTACAGCCTCTGCCAGCAACCTGCAGGTGCCGCCTCCACCTACAGGTTACTGGCAGACAGCTTAGGTCAAGTCTCCACCTACAGCCTCTGCCAGCAACTTCTGCCAGTAACCTGCAGGTGCCGCCTCCACCTGCAGATTCTGGCAGACAGCTTATGTCACGCCTCCACCTACAGCCTCTGTCAGTAACCTGCAGGTGCCGCCTCCACCTGCAGATTCTGGCAAACAGCTTAAGTCATGCCTCCACCTACAGCCTCTGCCGGCAACCTGCAGGTGCCGCCTCCACCTACAGGTTACTGGCAGGCAGCTTAGGTCATGCCTCCACCTAAAGCCTCTCTCAGTAACCTGCAGGTGCAGCCTCCACCTGCAGATTCTGGCAGACAGCTTAGGTCACGCCTCCACCTACAGCCTCTGCCGGCAACCTGCAGTTGCCGCCTCCACCTGCAGGTTACTGGCAGACAGCTTAGGTCACGTCTCCACCTACAGCCTCTGCCAGCAACTTCTGCCAGCAACCTAGAGGTGCCGCCTCCACCTGCAGATTCTGGCAGACAGCTTAAGTCATGCCTCCACCTACAGCCTCTGCCAGCAACCTGCAGGTGCCGCCTCCACCTACAGGTTACTGGCAGACAGCTTAGGTCAAGTCTCCACCTACAGCCTCTGCCAGCAACTTCTGCCAGCAACCTGCAGGTGCCGCCTCCACCTGCAGATTCTGGCAGACAGCTTATGTCACGCCTCCACCTACAGCCTCTGTCAGTAACCTGCAGGTGCAGCCTCCACCTGCAGGTTGCTGGCAGACAGCTTACGTCACGCCTCCACCTACAGCCTCTGCCAGCAACCTGCAGGTGCCGCCTCCACCTGCAGATTCTGCCAGACAGCTTAGGTCACGTCTCCACCTACAGCCTCTGCCAGCAACCTGCAGGTGCCGCCTCCACCTACAGGTTACTGGCAGGCAGCTTAGGTCATGCCTCCACCTAAAGCCTCTCTCAGTAACCTGCAGGTGCAGCCTCCACCTGCAGATTCTGGAAGACAGCTTAGGTCACGCCTCCACCTACAGCCTCTGCCAGCAACCTGCAGGTGCCGCCTCCACCTACAGGTTACTGGCAGACAGCTTAGGTCAAGTCTCCACCTACAGCCTCTGCCAGCAACTTCTGCCAGTAACCTGCAGGTGCCGCCTCCACCTGCAGATTCTGGCAAACAGCTTAAGTCATGCCTCCACCTACAGCCTCTGCCAGCAACCTGCAGGTGCCGCCTCCACCTACAGATTCTGGCAGACAGCTTAAGTCATGCCTCCACCTACAGCCTCTGCCAGCAACCTGCAGGTGCCGCCTCCACCTACAGGTTACTGGCAGACAGCTTAGGTCAAGTCTCCACCTACAGCCTCTGCCAGCAACTTCTGCCAGACAGCTTAGGTCAAGTCTCCACCTACAGCCTCTGCCAGCAACTTCTGCCAGCAACCTGCAGGTGCCGCCTCCACCTACAGGTTACTGGCAGGCAGCTTAGGTCATGCCTCCACCTAAAGCCTCTCTCAGTAACCTGCAGGTGCAGCCTCCACCTGCAGATTCTGGCAGACAGCTTAGGTCACGCCTCCACCTACAGCCTCTGCCAGCAACCTGCAGGTGCCGCCTCCACCTACAGGTTACTGGCAGACAGCTTAGGTCAAGTCTCCACCTACAGCCTCTGCCAGCAACTTCTGCCAGTAACCTGCAGGTGCCGCCTCCACCTGCAGATTCTGGCAGACAGCTTATGTCACGCCTCCACCTACAGCCTCTGTCAGTAACCTGCAGGTGCCGCCTCCACCTGCAGATTCTGGCAAACAGCTTAAGTCATGCCTCCACCTACAGCCTCTGCCCCTAACCTGCAGGTGCCGCCTCCACCTACAGGTTACTGGCAGGCAGCTTGGGTCATGCCTCCACCTAAAGCCTCTCTCAGTAACCTGCAGGTGCAGCCTCCACCTGCAGATTCTGGCAGACAGCTTAGGTCACGCCTCCACCTACAGCCTCTGCCGGCAACCTGCAGTAGCCGCCTCCACCTGCAGGTTACTGGCAGACAGCTTAGGTCACGTCTCCACCTACAGCCTCTGCCAGCAACTTCTGCCAGCAACCTACAGGTGCCGCCTCCACCTGCAGATTCTGGCAGACAGCTTAAGTCATGCCTCCACCTACAGCCTCTGCCAGCAACCTGCAGGTGCCGCCTCCACCTACAGGTTACTGGCAGACAGCTTAGGTCAAGTCTCCACCTACAGCCTCTGCCAGCAACTTCTGCCAGCAACCTGCAGGTGCCGCCTCCACCTGCAGATTCTGGCAGACAGCTTATGTCACGCCTCCACCTACAGCCTCTGTCAGATACCTGCAGGTGCAGCCTCCACCTGCAGGTTGCTGGCAGACAGCTTATGTCACGCCTCCACCGACAGCCTCTGCCAGCAACCTGCAGGTGCCGCCTCCACCTGCAGATTCTGGAAGACAGCTTAGGTCACGTCTCCACCTACAGCCTCTGCCAGCAACTTCTGCCAGCAACCTACAGGTGCCGCCTCCACCTGCAGATTCTGGCAGACAGCTTAAGTCATGCCTCCACCTACAGCCTCTGCCAGCAACCTGCAGGTGCCGCCTCCACCTGCAGATTCTGGCAGACAGCTTAGGTCACGTCTCCACCTACAGCCTCTGCCAGCAACTTCTGCCAGCAACCTGCAGGTGCCGCCTCCACCTACAGGTTACTGGCAGGCAGCTTAGGTCATGCCTCCACCTAAAGCCTCTCTCAGTAACCTGCAGGTGCAGCCTCCACCTGCAGATTCTGGCAGACAGCTTAGGTCACGCCTCCACCTACAGCCTCTGCCAGCAACCTGCAGGTGCCGCCTCCACCTACAGGTTACTGGCAGACAGCTTAGGTCAAGTCTCCACCTACAGCCTCTGCCAGCAACTTCTGCCAGTAACCTGCAGGTGCCGCCTCCACCTGCAGATTCTGGCAGACAGCTTATGTCACGCCTCCACCTACAGCCTCTGTCAGTAACCTGCAGGTGCCGCCTCCACCTTCAGATTCTGGCAAACAGCTTAAGTCATGCCTCCACCTACAGCCTCTGCCGGCAACCTGCAGGTGCCGCCTCCACCTACAGGTTACTGGCAGGCAGCTTAGGTCATGCCTCCACCTAAAGCCTCTCTCAGTAACCTGCAGGTGCAGCCTCCACCTGCAGATTCTGGCAGACAGCTTAGGTCACGCCTCCACCTACAGCCTCTGCCGGCAACCTGCAGTTGCCGCCTCCACCTGCAGGTTACTGGCAGACAGCTTAGGTCAAGTCTCCACCTACAGCCTCTGCCAGCAACTTCTGCCAGTAACCTGCAGGTGCCGCCTCCACCTGCAGATTCTGGCAAACAGCTTAAGTCATGCCTCCACCTACAGCCTCTGCCAGCAACCTGCAGGTGCCGCCTCCACCTACAGATTCTGGCAGACAGCTTAAGTCATGCCTCCACCTACAGCCTCTGCCAGCAACCTGCAGGTGCCGCCTCCACCTACAGGTTACTGGCAGACAGCTTAGGTCAAGTCTCCACCTACAGCCTCTGCCAGCAACTTCTGCCAGACAGCTTAGGTCAAGTCTCCACCTACAGCCTCTGCCAGCAACTTCTGCCAGCAACCTGCAGGTGCCGCCTCCACCTACAGGTTACTGGCAGGCAGCTTAGGTCATGCCTCCACCTAAAGCCTCTCTCAGTAACCTGCAGGTGCAGCCTCCACCTGCAGATTCTGGCAGACAGCTTAGGTCACGCCTCCACCTACAGCCTCTGCCAGCAACCTGCAGGTGCCGCCTCCACCTACAGGTTACTGGCAGGCAGCTTAGGTCATGCCTCCACCTAAAGCCTCTCTCAGTAACCTGCAGGTGCAGCCTCCACCTGCAGATTCTGGCAGACAGCTTAGGTCAAGTCTCCACCTACAGCCTCTGCCAGCAACTTCTGCCAGACAGCTTAGGTCAAGTCTCCACCTACAGCCTCTGCCAGCAACTTCTGCCAGCAACCTGCAGGTGCCGCCTCCACCTACAGGTTACTGGCAGGCAGCTTAGGTCATGCCTCCACCTAAAGCCTCTCTCAGTAACCTGCAGGTGCAGCCTCCACCTGCAGATTCTGGCAGACAGCTTAGGTCACGTCTCCACCTACAGCCTCTGCCAGCAACTTCTGCCAGCAACCTACAGGTGCCGCCTCCACCTGCAGATTCTGGCAGACAGCTTATGTCACGCCTCCACCGACAGCCTCTGCCAGCAACCTGCAGGTGCCGCCTCCACCTGCAGATTCTGGAAGACAGCTTAGGTCACGTCTCCACCTACAGCCTCTGCCAGCAACTTCTGCCAGCAACCTACAGGTGCCGCCTCCACCTGCAGATTCTGGCAGACAGCTTAAGTCATGCCTCCACCTACAGCCTCTGCCAGCAACCTGCAGGTGCCGCCTCCACCTGCAGATTCTGGCAGACAGCTTAGGTCACGTCTCCACCTACAGCCTCTGCCAGCAACTTCTGCCAGCAACCTGCAGGTGCCGCCTCCACCTACAGGTTACTGGCAGGCAGCTTAGGTCATGCCTCCACCTAAAGCCTCTCTCAGTAACCTGCAGGTGCCGCCTCCACCTGCAGATTCTGGCAGACAGCTTAAGTCATGCCTCCACCTACAGCCTCTGCCAGCAACCTGCAGGTGCCGCCTCCACCTACAGGTTACTGGCAGACAGCTTAGGTCAAGTCTCCACCTACAGCCTCTGCCAGCAACTTCTGCCAGCAACCTGCAGGTGCCGCCTCCACCTGCAGATTCTGGCAGACAGCTTATGTCACGCCTCCACCTACAGCCTCTGTCAGATACCTGCAGGTGCAGCCTCCACCTGCAGGTTGCTGGCAGACAGCTTATGTCACGCCTCCACCGACAGCCTCTGCCAGCAACCTGCAGGTGCCGCCTCCACCTGCAGATTCTGGAAGACAGCTTAGGTCACGTCTCCACCTACAGCCTCTGCCAGCAACTTCTGCCAGCAACCTACAGGTGCCGCCTCCACCTGCAGATTCTGGCAGACAGCTTAAGTCATGCCTCCACCTACAGCCTCTGCCAGCAACCTGCAGGTGCCGCCTCCACCTGCAGATTCTGGCAGACAGCTTAGGTCACGTCTCCACCTACAGCCTCTGCCAGCAACTTCTGCCAGCAACCTGCAGGTGCCGCCTCCACCTACAGGTTACTGGCAGGCAGCTTAGGTCATGCCTCCACCTAAAGCCTCTCTCAGTAACCTGCAGGTGCAGCCTCCACCTGCAGATTCTGGCAGACAGCTTAGGTCACGCCTCCACCTACAGCCTCTGCCAGCAACCTGCAGGTGCCGCCTCCACCTACAGGTTACTGGCAGACAGCTTAGGTCAAGTCTCCACCTACAGCCTCTGCCAGCAACTTCTGCCAGTAACCTGCAGGTGCCGCCTCCACCTGCAGATTCTGGCAGACAGCTTATGTCACGCCTCCACCTACAGCCTCTGTCAGTAACCTGCAGGTGCCGCCTCCACCTGCAGATTCTGGCAAACAGCTTAAGTCATGCCTCCACCTACAGCCTCTGCCGGCAACCTGCAGGTGCCGCCTCCACCTACAGGTTACTGGCAGGCAGCTTAGGTCATGCCTCCACCTAAAGCCTCTCTCAGTAACCTGCAGGTGCAGCCTCCACCTGCAGATTCTGGCAGACAGCTTAGGTCACGCCTCCACCTACAGCCTCTGCCGGCAACCTGCAGTTGCCGCCTCCACCTGCAGGTTACTGGCAGACAGCTTAGGTCACGTCTCCACCTACAGCCTCTGCCAGCAACTTCTGCCAGCAACCTAGAGGTGCCGCCTCCACCTGCAGATTCTGGCAGACAGCTTAAGTCATGCCTCCACCTACAGCCTCTGCCAGCAACCTGCAGGTGCCGCCTCCACCTACAGGTTACTGGCAGACAGCTTAGGTCAAGTCTCCACCTACAGCCTCTGCCAGCAACTTCTGCCAGCAACCTGCAGGTGCCGCCTCCACCTGCAGATTCTGGCAGACAGCTTATGTCACGCCTCCACCTACAGCCTCTTTCAGATACCTGCAGGTGCAGCCTCCACCTGCAGGTTGCTGGCAGACAGCTTAGGTCACGCCTCCACCGACAGCCTCTGCCAGCAACCTGCAGGTGCCGCCTCCACCTGCAGATTCTGGAAGACAGCTTAGGTCACGTCTCCACCTACAGCCTCTGCCAGCAACTTCTGCCAGCAACCTACAGGTGCCGCCTCCACCTGCAGATTCTGGCAGACAGCTTAAGTCATGCCTCCACCTACAGCCTCTGCCAGCAACCTGCAGGTGCCGCCTCCACCTGCAGATTCTGGCAGACAGCTTAGGTCACGTCTCCACCTACAGCCTCTGCCAGCAACTTCTGCCAGCAGCCTACAGGTGCCGCCTCCACCTGCAGATTCTGGCAAACAGCTTAAGTCATGCCTCCACCTACAGCCTCTGCCGGCAACCTGCAGGTGCCGCCTCCACCTACAGGTTACTGGCAGGCAGCTTAGGTCATGCCTCCACCTAAAGCCTCTCTCAGTAACCTGCAGGTGCAGCCTCCACCTGCAGATTCTGGCAGACAGCTTAGGTCACGCCTCCACCTACAGCCTCTGCCAGCAACCTGCAGGTGCCGCCTCCACCTACAGGTTACTGGCAGACAGCTTAGGTCAAGTCTCCACCTACAGCCTCTGCCAGCAACTTCTGCCAGCAACCTGCAGGTGCCGCCTCCACCTGCAGATTCTGGCAGACAACTTATGTCACGCCTCCACCTACAGCCTCTGTCAGTAACCTGCAGGTGCAGCCTCCACCTGCAGGTTGCTGGCAGACAGCTTACGTCACGCCTCCACCTACAGCCTCTGCCAGCAACCTGCAGGTGCCGCCTCCACCTGCAGATTCTGGCAGACAGCTTAGGTCACGTCTCCACCTACAGCCTCTGCCAGCAACCTGCAGGTGCCGCCTCCACCTACAGGTTACTGGCAGGCAGCTTAGGTCATGCCTCCACCTAAAGCCTCTCTCAGTAACCTGCAGGTGCAGCCTCCACCTGCAGATTCTGGAAGACAGCTTAGGTCACGCCTCCACCTACAGCCTCTGCCAGCAACCTGCAGGTGCCGCCTCCACCTACAGGTTACTGGCAGACAGCTTAGGTCAAGTCTCCACCTACAGCCTCTGCCAGCAACTTCTGCCAGTAACCTGCAGGTGCCGCCTCCACCTGCAGATTCTGGCAGACAGCTTATGTCACGCCTCCACCTACAGCCTCTCTCAGTAACCTGCAGGTGCCGCCTCCACCTGCAGATTCTGGCAAACAGCTTAAGTCATGCCTCCACCTACAGCCTCTGCCGGCAACCTGCAGGTGCCGCCTCCACCTACAGGTTACTGGCAGGCAGCTTAGGTCATGCCTCCACCTAAAGCCTCTCTCAGAAACCTGCAGGTGCAGCCTCCACCTGCAGGTTACTGGCAGACAGCTTAGGTCACGTCTCCACCTACAGCCTCTGCCAGCAACTTCTGCCAGCAACCTACAGGTGCCGCCTCCACCTGCAGATTCTGGCAGACAGCTTAAGTCATGCCTCCACCTACAGCCTCTGCCAGCAACCTGCAGGTGCCGCCTCCACCTACAGGTTACTGGCAGACAGCTTAGGTCAAGTCTCCACCTACAGCCTCTGCCAGCAACTTCTGCCAGCAACCTGCAGGTGCCGCCTCCACCTGCAGATTCTGGCAGACAGCTTATGTCACGCCTCCACCTACATACTCTGTCAGTAACCTGCAGGTGCAGCCTCCACCTGCAGGTTGCTGGCAGACAGCTTATGTCACGCCTCCACCTACAGCCTCTGCCGGCAACCTGCAGTTGCCGCCTCCACCTGCAGGTTATTGGCAGACAGCTTAGGCCACGCCTCCACCTACAGCCTCTGCCAGCAACTTCTGCCAGCAACCTGCAGGTGCCGCCTCCACCTGCAGATTCTGGCAGACATCTTATGTCACGCCTCCACCTACAGCCTCTGTCAGCAACCTGCAGGTGCCGCCTCCACCTACAGGTTACTGGCAGACAGCTTAGGTCAAGTCTCCACCTACAGCCTCTGCCAGCAACTTCTGCCAGTAACCTGCAGGTGCCGCCTCCACCTGCAGATTCTGGCAGACAGCTTATGTCACGCCTCCACCTACAGCCTCTGTCAGTAACCTGCAGGTGCCGCCTCCACCTGCAGATTCTGGCAAACAGCTTAAGTCATGCCTCCACCTACAGCCTCTGCCGGCAACCTGCAGGTGCCGCCTCCACCTACAGGTTACTGGCAGGCAGCTTAGGTCATGCCTCCACCTAAAGCCTCTCTCAGTAACCTGCAGGTGCAGCCTCCACCTGCAGATTCTGGCAGACAGCTTAGGTCACGCCTCCACCTACAGCCTCTGCCGGCAACCTGCAGTTGCCGCCTCCACCTGCAGGTTACTGGCAGACAGCTTAGGTCACGTCTCCACCTACAGCCTCTGCCAGCAACTTCTGCCAGCAACCTACAGGTGCCGCCTCCACCTGCAGATTCTGGCAGACAGCTTATGTCACGCCTCCACCTACAGCCTCTGTCAGATACCTGCAGGTGCAGCCTCCACCTGCAGGTTGCTGGCAGACAGCTTATGTCACGCCTCCACCGACAGCCTCTGCCAGCAACCTGCAGGTGCCGCCTCCACCTGCAGATTCTGGCAGACAGCTTATGTCACGCCTCCACCTACATACTCTGTCAGTAACCTGCAGGTGCAGCCTCCACCTGCAGGTTGCTGGCAGACAGCTTATGTCACGCCTCCACCTACAGCCTCTGCCGGCAACCTGCAGTTGCCGCCTCCACCTGCAGGTTATTGGCAGACAGCTTAGGCCACGCCTCCACCTACAGCCTCTGCCAGCAACTTCTGCCAGCAACCTGCAGGTGCCGCCTCCACCTGCAGATTCTGGCAGACAGCTTATGTCACGCCTCCACCTACAGCCTCTGTCAGTAACCTGCAGGTGCAGCCTCCACCTGCAGGCTGCTGGCAGACAGCTTATGTCACGCCTCCACCTACAGCCTCTGCCAGCAACCTGCAGGTGCCGCCTCCACCTGCAGATTCTGGCAGACAGCTTAGGTCACGCCTCCACCTACAGCCTCTGCCAGCAACCTGCAGGTGCCGCCTCCACCTGCAGATTCTGGCAGACAGCTTAGGTCACGTCTCCACCTACAGCCTCTGCCAGCAACTTCTGCCAGCAGCCTACAGGTGCCGCCTCCACCTGCAGATTCTGGCAGACAGCTTAGGTCACGCCTCCACCTACAGCCTCTGCCAGCAACCTGCAGGTGCCGCCTCCACCTGCAGATTCTGGCAGACAGCTTAGGTCACGTCTCCACCTACAGCCTCTGCCAGCAACTTCTGCCAGCAGCCTACAGGTGCCGCCTCCACCTGCAGATTCTGGCAGACAGCTTAGGTCACGTCTCCACCTACAGCCTCTGCCAGCAACTTCTGCCAGCAACCTGCAGGTGCCGCCTCCACCTACAGGTTACTGGCAGGCAGCTTAGGTCATGCCTCCACCTAAAGCCTCTCTCAGTAACCTGCAGGTGCAGCCTCCACCTGCAGATTCTGGAAGACAGCTTAGGTCACGCCTCCACCTACAGCCTCTGCCAGCAACCTGCAGGTGCCGCCTCCACCTACAGGTTACTGGCAGACAGCTTAGGTCAAGTCTCCACCTACAGCCTCTGCCAGCAACTTCTGCCAGTAACCTGCAGGTGCCGCCTCCACCTGCAGATTCTGGCAGACAGCTTATGTCACGCCTCCACCTACAGCCTCTGTCAGTAACCTGCAGGTGCCGCCTCCACCTGCAGATTCTGGCAAACAGCTTAAGTCATGCCTCCACCTACAGCCTCTGCCGGCAACCTGCAGGTGCCGCCTCCACCTACATGTTACTGGCAGGCAGCTTAAGTCATGCCTCCACCTACAGCCTCTGCCGGCAACCTGCAGGTGCCGCCTCCACCTACAGGTTACTGTTAGACAGCTTAGGTCAAGTCTCCACCTACAGCCTCTGCCAGCAACTTCTGCCAGCAACCTGCAGGTGCCGCCTCCACCTGCAGATTCTGGCAGACAGCTTATGTCACGCCTCCACCTACATACTCTGTCAGTAACCTGCAGGTGCAGCCTCCACCTGCAGGTTGCTGGCAGACAGCTTATGTCACGCCTCCACCTACAGCCTCTGCCGGCAACCTGCAGTTGCCGCCTCCACCTGCAGGTTATTGGCAGACAGCTTAGGCCACGCCTCCACCTACAGCCTCTGCCAGCAACTTCTGCCAGCAGCCTACAGGTGCCGCCTCCACCTGCAGATTCTGGCAAACAGCTTAAGTCATGCCTCCACCTACAGCCTCTGCCAGCAACCTGCAGGTGCCGCCTCCACCTACAGATTCTGGCAGACAGCTTAAGTCATGCCTCCACCTACAGCCTCTGCCAGCAACCTGCAGGTGCCGCCTCCACCTACAGGTTACTGGCAGACAGCTTAGGTCAAGTCTCCACCTACAGCCTCTGCCAGCAACTTCTGCCAGCAACCTGCAGGTGCCGCCTCCACCTACAGGTTACTGGCAGACAGCTTAGGTCAAGTCTCCACCTACAGCCTCTGCCAGCAACTTCTGCCAGTAACCTGCAGGTGCCGCCTCCACCTGCAGATTCTGGCAGACAGCTTATGTCACGCCTCCACCTACAGCCTCTGTCAGTAACCTGCAGGTGCCGCCTCCACCTGCAGATTCTGGCAAACAGCTTAAGTCATGCCTCCACCTACAGCCTCTGCCGGCAACCTGCAGGTGCCGCCTCCACCTACAGGTTACTGGCAGGCAGCTTAGGTCATGCCTCCACCTAAAGCCTCTCTCAGTAACCTGCAGGTGCAGCCTCCACCTGCAGATTCTGGCAGACAGCTTAGGTCACGCCTCCACCTACAGCCTCTGCCGGCAACCTGCAGTTGCCGCCTCCACCTGCAGGTTACTGGCAGACAGCTTAGGTCACGTCTCCACCTACAGCCTCTGCCAGCAACTTCTGCCAGCAACCTACAGGTGCCGCCTCCACCTGCAGATTCTGGCAGACAGCTTATGTCACGCCTCCACCTACAGCCTCTGTCAGATACCTGCAGGTGCAGCCTCCACCTGCAGGTTGCTGGCAGACAGCTTATGTCACGCCTCCACCGACAGCCTCTGCCAGCAACCTGCAGGTGCCGCCTCCACCTGCAGATTCTGGCAGACAGCTTATGTCACGCCTCCACCTACATACTCTGTCAGTAACCTGCAGGTGCAGCCTCCACCTGCAGGTTGCTGGCAGACAGCTTATGTCACGCCTCCACCTACAGCCTCTGCCGGCAACCTGCAGTTGCCGCCTCCACCTGCAGGTTATTGGCAGACAGCTTAGGCCACGCCTCCACCTACAGCCTCTGCCAGCAACTTCTGCCAGCAACCTGCAGGTGCCGCCTCCACCTGCAGATTCTGGCAGACAGCTTATGTCACGCCTCCACCTACAGCCTCTGTCAGTAACCTGCAGGTGCAGCCTCCACCTGCAGGCTGCTGGCAGACAGCTTATGTCACGCCTCCACCTACAGCCTCTGCCAGCAACCTGCAGGTGCCGCCTCCACCTGCAGATTCTGGCAGACAGCTTAGGTCACGCCTCCACCTACAGCCTCTGCCGGCAACCTGCAGTTGCCGCCTCCACCTGCAGGTTATTGGCAGACAGCTTAGGCCACGCCTCCACCTACAGCCTCTGCCAGCAACTTCTGCCAGCAACCTGCAGGTGCCGCCTCCACCTGCAGATTCTGGCAGACAGCTTATGTCACGCCTCCACCTACAGCCTCTGTCAGTAACCTGCAGGTGCAGCCTCCACCTGCAGGTTGCTGGCAGACAGCTTATGTCACGCCTCCACCTACAGCCTCTGCCAGCAACCTGCAGGTGCCGCCTCCACCTGCAGATTCTGGCAGACAGCTTAGGTCACGTCTCCACCTACAGCCTCTGCCAGCAACTTCTGCCAGCAGCCTACAGGTGCCGCCTCCACCTGCAGATTCTGGCAAACAGCTTAAGTCATGCCTCCACCTACAGCCTCTGCCAGCAACCTGCAGGTGCCGCCTCCACCTACAGATTCTGGCAGACAGCTTAAGTCATGCCTCCACCTACAGCCTCTGCCAGCAACCTGCAGGTGCCGCCTCCACCTACAGGTTACTGGCAGACAGCTTAGGTCAAGTCTCCACCTACAGCCTCTGCCAGCAACTTCTGCCAGCAACCTGCAGGTGCCGCCTCCACCTACAGGTTACTGGCAGGCAGCTTAGGTCATGCCTCCACCTAAAGCCTCTGCCGGCAACCTGCAGGTGCCGCCTCCACCTACAGGTTACTGGCAGGCAGCTTAAGTCATGCCTCCACCTACATACTCTGTCAGTAACCTGCAGGTGCAGCCTCCACCTGCAGGTTGCTGGCAGACAGCTTATGTCACGCCTCCACCTACAGCCTCTGCCGGCAACCTGCAGTTGCCGCCTCCACCTGCAGGTTATTGGCAGACAGCTTAGGCCACGCCTCCACCTACAGCCTCTGCCAGCAACTTCTGCCAGCAACCTGCAGGTGCCGCCTCCACCTGCAGATTCTGGCAGACAGCTTATGTCACGCCTCCACCTACAGCCTCTGTCAGTAACCTGCAGGTGCAGCCTCCACCTGCAGGCTGCTGGCAGACAGCTTATGTCACGCCTCCACCTACAGCCTCTGCCAGCAACCTGCAGGTGCCGCCTCCACCTGCAGATTCTGGCAGACAGCTTAGGTCACGCCTCCACCTACAGCCTCTGCCGGCAACCTGCAGTTGCCGCCTCCACCTGCAGGTTATTGGCAGACAGCTTAGGCCACGCCTCCACCTACAGCCTCTGCCAGCAACTTCTGCCAGCAACCTGCAGGTGCCGCCTCCACCTGCAGATTCTGGCAGACAGCTTATGTCACGCCTCCACCTACAGCCTCTGTCAGTAACCTGCAGGTGCAGCCTCCACCTGCAGGTTGCTGGCAGACAGCTTATGTCACGCCTCCACCTACAGCCTCTGCCAGCAACCTGCAGGTGCCGCCTCCACCTGCAGATTCTGGCAGACAGCTTAGGTCACGTCTCCACCTACAGCCTCTGCCAGCAACTTCTGCCAGCAGCCTACAGGTGCCGCCTCCACCTGCAGATTCTGGCAAACAGCTTAAGTCATGCCTCCACCTACAGCCTCTCTCAGTAACCAGCAGGTGCAGCCTCCACCTGCAGATTCTGGCAGACAGCTTAGGTCACGCCTCCACCTACAGCCTCTGCCAGCAACCTGCAGGTGCCGCCTCCACCTACAGGTTACTGGCAGACAGCTTAGGTCAAGTCTCCACCTACAGCCTCTGCCAGCAACTTCTGCCAGTAACCTGCAGGTGCCGCCTCCACCTGCAGATTCTGGCAGACAGCTTATGTCACGCCTCCACCTACAGCCTCTGTCAGTAACCTGCAGGTGCCGCCTCCACCTGCAGATTCTGGCAAACAGCTTAAGTCATGCCTCCACCTACAGCCTCTGCCGGCAACCTGCAGGTGCCGCCTCCACCTACAGGTTACTGGCAGGCAGCTTAGGTCATGCCTCCACCTAAAGCCTCTCTCAGTAACCTGCAGGTGCAGCCTCCACCTGCAGATTCTGGCAGACAGCTTAGGTCACGCCTCCACCTACAGCCTCTGCCAGCAACCTGCAGGTGCCGCCTCCACCTGCAGGTTACTGGCAGACAGCTTAGGTCAAGTCTCCACCTACAGCCTCTGCCAGCAACTTCTGCCAGCAACCTGCAGGTGCCGCCTCCACCTGCAGATTCTGGCAGACAACTTATGTCACGCCTCCACCTACAGCCTCTGTCAGTAACCTGCAGGTGCAGCCTCCACCTGCAGGTTGCTGGCAGACAGCTTACGTCACGCCTCCACCTACAGCCTCTGCCAGCAACCTGCAGGTGCCGCCTCCACCTGCAGATTCTGGCAGACAGCTTAGGTCACGTCTCCACCTACAGCCTCTGCCAGCAACCTGCAGGTGCCGCCTCCACCTACAGGTTACTGGCAGGCAGCTTAGGTCATGCCTCCACCTAAAGCCTCTCTCAGTAACCTGCAGGTGCAGCCTCCACCTGCAGATTCTGGAAGACAGCTTAGGTCACGCCTCCACCTACAGCCTCTGCCAGCAACCTGCAGGTGCCACCTCCACCTACAGGTTACTGGCAGACAGCTTAGGTCAAGTCTCCACCTACAGCCTCTGCCAGCAACTTCTGCCAGTAACCTGCAGGTGCCGCCTCCACCTGCAGATTCTGGCAGACAGCTTATGTCACGCCTCCACCTACAGCCTCTCTCAGTAACCTGCAGGTGCCGCCTCCACCTGCAGATTCTGGCAAACAGCTTAAGTCATGCCTCCACCTACAGCCTCTGCCGGCAACCTGCAGGTGCCGCCTCCACCTACAGGTTACTGGCAGGCAGCTTAGGTCATGCCTCCACCTAAAGCCTCTCTCAGAAACCTGCAGGTGCAGCCTCCACCTGCAGGTTACTGGCAGACAGCTTAGGTCACGTCTCCACCTACAGCCTCTGCCAGCAACTTCTGCCAGCAACCTACAGGTGCCGCCTCCACCTGCAGATTCTGGCAGACAGCTTAAGTCATGCCTCCACCTACAGCCTCTGCCAGCAACCTGCAGGTGCCGCCTCCACCTACAGGTTACTGGCAGACAGCTTAGGTCAAGTCTCCACCTACAGCCTCTGCCAGCAACTTCTGCCAGCAACCTGCAGGTGCCGCCTCCACCTGCAGATTCTGGCAGACAGCTTATGTCACGCCTCCACCTACATACTCTGTCAGTAACCTGCAGGTGCAGCCTCCACCTGCAGGTTGCTGGCAGACAGCTTATGTCACGCCTCCACCTACAGCCTCTGCCGGCAACCTGCAGTTGCCGCCTCCACCTGCAGGTTATTGGCAGACAGCTTAGGCCACGCCTCCACCTACAGCCTCTGCCAGCAACTTCTGCCAGCAACCTGCAGGTGCCGCCTCCACCTGCAGATTCTGGCAGACATCTTATGTCACGCCTCCACCTACAGCCTCTGTCAGCAACCTGCAGGTGCCGCCTCCACCTACAGGTTACTGGCAGACAGCTTAGGTCAAGTCTCCACCTACAGCCTCTGCCAGCAACTTCTGCCAGTAACCTGCAGGTGCCGCCTCCACCTGCAGATTCTGGCAGACAGCTTATGTCACGCCTCCACCTACAGCCTCTGTCAGTAACCTGCAGGTGCCGCCTCCACCTGCAGATTCTGGCAAACAGCTTAAGTCATGCCTCCACCTACAGCCTCTGCCGGCAACCTGCAGGTGCCGCCTCCACCTACAGGTTACTGGCAGGCAGCTTAGGTCATGCCTCCACCTAAAGCCTCTCTCAGTAACCTGCAGGTGCAGCCTCCACCTGCAGATTCTGGCAGACAGCTTAGGTCACGCCTCCACCTACAGCCTCTGCCGGCAACCTGCAGTTGCCGCCTCCACCTGCAGGTTACTGGCAGACAGCTTAGGTCACGTCTCCACCTACAGCCTCTGCCAGCAACTTCTGCCAGCAACCTACAGGTGCCGCCTCCACCTGCAGATTCTGGCAGACAGCTTATGTCACGCCTCCACCTACAGCCTCTGTCAGATACCTGCAGGTGCAGCCTCCACCTGCAGGTTGCTGGCAGACAGCTTATGTCACGCCTCCACCGACAGCCTCTGCCAGCAACCTGCAGGTGCCGCCTCCACCTGCAGATTCTGGCAGACAGCTTATGTCACGCCTCCACCTACATACTCTGTCAGTAACCTGCAGGTGCAGCCTCCACCTGCAGGTTGCTGGCAGACAGCTTATGTCACGCCTCCACCTACAGCCTCTGCCGGCAACCTGCAGTTGCCGCCTCCACCTGCAGGTTATTGGCAGACAGCTTAGGCCACGCCTCCACCTACAGCCTCTGCCAGCAACTTCTGCCAGCAACCTGCAGGTGCCGCCTCCACCTGCAGATTCTGGCAGACAGCTTATGTCACGCCTCCACCTACAGCCTCTGTCAGTAACCTGCAGGTGCAGCCTCCACCTGCAGGCTGCTGGCAGACAGCTTATGTCACGCCTCCACCTACAGCCTCTGCCAGCAACCTGCAGGTGCCGCCTCCACCTGCAGATTCTGGCAGACAGCTTAGGTCACGCCTCCACCTACAGCCTCTGCCAGCAACCTGCAGGTGCCGCCTCCACCTGCAGATTCTGGCAGACAGCTTAGGTCACGTCTCCACCTACAGCCTCTGCCAGCAACTTCTGCCAGCAGCCTACAGGTGCCGCCTCCACCTGCAGATTCTGGCAAACAGCTTAAGTCATGCCTCCACCTACAGCCTCTGCCAGCAACCTGCAGGTGCCGCCTCCACCTACAGATTCTGGCAGACAGCTTAAGTCATGCCTCCACCTACAGCCTCTGCCAGCAACCTGCAGGTGCCGCCTCCACCTACAGGTTACTGGCAGACAGCTTAGGTCAAGTCTCCACCTACAGCCTCTGCCAGCAACTTCTGCCAGCAACCTGCAGGTGCCGCCTCCACCTACAGGTTACTGGCAGGCAGCTTAGGTCATGCCTCCACCTAAAGCCTCTCTCAGTAACCTGCAGGTGCAGCCTCCACCTGCAGATTCTGGAAGACAGCTTAGGTCACGCCTCCACCTACAGCCTCTGCCAGCAACCTGCAGGTGCCGCCTCCACCTACAGGTTACTGGCAGACAGCTTAGGTCAAGTCTCCACCTACAGCCTCTGCCAGCAACTTCTGCCAGTAACCTGCAGGTGCCGCCTCCACCTGCAGATTCTGGCAGACAGCTTATGTCACGCCTCCACCTACAGCCTCTGTCAGTAACCTGCAGGTGCCGCCTCCACCTGCAGATTCTGGCAAACAGCTTAAGTCATGCCTCCACCTACAGCCTCTGCCGGCAACCTGCAGGTGCCGCCTCCACCTACATGTTACTGGCAGGCAGCTTAAGTCATGCCTCCACCTACAGCCTCTGCCGGCAACCTGCAGGTGCCGCCTCCACCTACAGGTTACTGGCAGACAGCTTAGGTCAAGTCTCCACCTACAGCCTCTGCCAGCAACTTCTGCCAGCAACCTGCAGGTGCCGCCTCCACCTGCAGATTCTGGCAGACAGCTTATGTCACGCCTCCACCTACATACTCTGTCAGTAACCTGCAGGTGCAGCCTCCACCTGCAGGTTGCTGGCAGACAGCTTATGTCACGCCTCCACCTACAGCCTCTGCCGGCAACCTGCAGTTGCCGCCTCCACCTGCAGGTTATTGGCAGACAGCTTAGGCCACGCCTCCACCTACAGCCTCTGCCAGCAACTTCTGCCAGCAGCCTACAGGTGCCGCCTCCACCTGCAGATTCTGGCAAACAGCTTAAGTCATGCCTCCACCTACAGCCTCTGCCAGCAACCTGCAGGTGCCGCCTCCACCTACAGATTCTGGCAGACAGCTTAAGTCATGCCTCCACCTACAGCCTCTGCCAGCAACCTGCAGGTGCCGCCTCCACCTACAGGTTACTGGCAGACAGCTTAGGTCAAGTCTCCACCTACAGCCTCTGCCAGCAACTTCTGCCAGCAACCTGCAGGTGCCGCCTCCACCTACAGGTTACTGGCAGACAGCTTAGGTCAAGTCTCCACCTACAGCCTCTGCCAGCAACTTCTGCCAGTAACCTGCAGGTGCCGCCTCCACCTGCAGATTCTGGCAGACAGCTTATGTCACGCCTCCACCTACAGCCTCTGTCAGTAACCTGCAGGTGCCGCCTCCACCTGCAGATTCTGGCAAACAGCTTAAGTCATGCCTCCACCTACAGCCTCTGCCGGCAACCTGCAGGTGCCGCCTCCACCTACAGGTTACTGGCAGGCAGCTTAGGTCATGCCTCCACCTAAAGCCTCTCTCAGTAACCTGCAGGTGCAGCCTCCACCTGCAGATTCTGGCAGACAGCTTAGGTCACGCCTCCACCTACAGCCTCTGCCGGCAACCTGCAGTTGCCGCCTCCACCTGCAGGTTACTGGCAGACAGCTTAGGTCACGTCTCCACCTACAGCCTCTGCCAGCAACTTCTGCCAGCAACCTACAGGTGCCGCCTCCACCTGCAGATTCTGGCAGACAGCTTATGTCACGCCTCCACCTACAGCCTCTGTCAGATACCTGCAGGTGCAGCCTCCACCTGCAGGTTGCTGGCAGACAGCTTATGTCACGCCTCCACCGACAGCCTCTGCCAGCAAACTGCAGGTGCCGCCTCCACCTGCAGATTCTGGCAGACAGCTTATGTCACGCCTCCACCTACATACTCTGTCAGTAACCTGCAGGTGCAGCCTCCACCTGCAGGTTGCTGGCAGACAGCTTATGTCACGCCTCCACCTACAGCCTCTGCCGGCAACCTGCAGTTGCCGCCTCCACCTGCAGGTTATTGGCAGACAGCTTAGGCCACGCCTCCACCTACAGCCTCTGCCAGCAACTTCTGCCAGCAACCTGCAGGTGCCGCCTCCACCTGCAGATTCTGGCAGACAGCTTATGTCACGCCTCCACCTACAGCCTCTGTCAGTAACCTGCAGGTGCAGCCTCCACCTGCAGGCTGCTGGCAGACAGCTTATGTCACGCCTCCACCTACAGCCTCTGCCAGCAACCTGCAGGTGCCGCCTCCACCTGCAGATTCTGGCAGACAGCTTAGGTCACGCCTCCACCTACAGCCTCTGCCAGCAACCTGCAGGTGCCGCCTCCACCTGCAGATTCTGGCAGACAGCTTAGGTCACGTCTCCACCTACAGCCTCTGCCAGCAACTTCTGCCAGCAGCCTACAGGTGCCGCCTCCACCTGCAGATTCTGGCAAACAGCTTAAGTCATGCCTCCACCTACAGCCTCTGCCAGCAACCTGCAGGTGCCGCCTCCACCTACAGATTCTGGCAGACAGCTTAAGTCATGCCTCCACCTACAGCCTCTGCCAGCAACCTGCAGGTGCCGCCTCCACCTACAGGTTACTGGCAGACAGCTTAGGTCAAGTCTCCACCTACAGCCTCTGCCAGCAACTTCTGCCAGCAACCTGCAGGTGCCGCCTCCACCTACAGGTTACTGGCAGGCAGCTTAGGTCATGCCTCCACCTAAAGCCTCTCTCAGTAACCTGCAGGTGCAGCCTCCACCTGCAGATTCTGGAAGACAGCTTAGGTCACGCCTCCACCTACAGCCTCTGCCAGCAACCTGCAGGTGCCGCCTCCACCTACAGGTTACTGGCAGACAGCTTAGGTCAAGTCTCCACCTACAGCCTCTGCCAGCAACTTCTGCCAGTAACCTGCAGGTGCCGCCTCCACCTGCAGATTCTGGCAGACAGCTTATGTCACGCCTCCACCTACAGCCTCTGTCAGTAACCTGCAGGTGCCGCCTCCACCTGCAGATTCTGGCAAACAGCTTAAGTCATGCCTCCACCTACAGCCTCTGCCGGCAACCTGCAGGTGCCGCCTCCACCTACATGTTACTGGCAGGCAGCTTAAGTCATGCCTCCACCTACAGCCTCTGCCGGCAACCTGCAGGTGCCGCCTCCACCTACAGGTTACTGGCAGACAGCTTAGGTCAAGTCTCCACCTACAGCCTCTGCCAGCAACTTCTGCCAGCAACCTGCAGGTGCCGCCTCCACCTGCAGATTCTGGCAGACAGCTTATGTCACGCCTCCACCTACATACTCTGTCAGTAACCTGCAGGTGCAGCCTCCACCTGCAGGTTGCTGGCAGACAGCTTATGTCACGCCTCCACCTACAGCCTCTGCCGGCAACCTGCAGTTGCCGCCTCCACCTGCAGGTTATTGGCAGACAGCTTAGGCCACGCCTCCACCTACAGCCTCTGCCAGCAACTTCTGCCAGCAGCCTACAGGTGCCGCCTCCACCTGCAGATTCTGGCAAACAGCTTAAGTCATGCCTCCACCTACAGCCTCTGCCAGCAACCTGCAGGTGCCGCCTCCACCTACAGATTCTGGCAGACAGCTTAAGTCATGCCTCCACCTACAGCCTCTGCCAGCAACCTGCAGGTGCCGCCTCCACCTACAGGTTACTGGCAGACAGCTTAGGTCAAGTCTCCACCTACAGCCTCTGCCAGCAACTTCTGCCAGCAACCTGCAGGTGCCGCCTCCACCTACAGGTTACTGGCAGACAGCTTAGGTCAAGTCTCCACCTACAGCCTCTGCCAGCAACTTCTGCCAGTAACCTGCAGGTGCCGCCTCCACCTGCAGATTCTGGCAGACAGCTTATGTCACGCCTCCACCTACAGCCTCTGTCAGTAACCTGCAGGTGCCGCCTCCACCTGCAGATTCTGGCAAACAGCTTAAGTCATGCCTCCACCTACAGCCTCTGCCGGCAACCTGCAGGTGCCGCCTCCACCTACAGGTTACTGGCAGGCAGCTTAGGTCATGCCTCCACCTAAAGCCTCTCTCAGTAACCTGCAGGTGCAGCCTCCACCTGCAGATTCTGGCAGACAGCTTAGGTCACGCCTCCACCTACAGCCTCTGCCGGCAACCTGCAGTTGCCGCCTCCACCTGCAGGTTACTGGCAGACAGCTTAGGTCACGTCTCCACCTACAGCCTCTGCCAGCAACTTCTGCCAGCAACCTACAGGTGCCGCCTCCACCTGCAGATTCTGGCAGACAGCTTATGTCACGCCTCCACCTACAGCCTCTGTCAGATACCTGCAGGTGCAGCCTCCACCTGCAGGTTGCTGGCAGACAGCTTATGTCACGCCTCCACCGACAGCCTCTGCCAGCAAACTGCAGGTGCCGCCTCCACCTGCAGATTCTGGCAGACAGCTTATGTCACGCCTCCACCTACATACTCTGTCAGTAACCTGCAGGTGCAGCCTCCACCTGCAGGTTGCTGGCAGACAGCTTATGTCACGCCTCCACCTACAGCCTCTGCCGGCAACCTGCAGTTGCCGCCTCCACCTGCAGGTTATTGGCAGACAGCTTAGGCCACGCCTCCACCTACAGCCTCTGCCAGCAACTTCTGCCAGCAACCTGCAGGTGCCGCCTCCACCTGCAGATTCTGGCAGACAGCTTATGTCACGCCTCCACCTACAGCCTCTGTCAGTAACCTGCAGGTGCAGCCTCCACCTGCAGGCTGCTGGCAGACAGCTTATGTCACGCCTCCACCTACAGCCTCTGCCAGCAACCTGCAGGTGCCGCCTCCACCTGCAGATTCTGGCAGACAGCTTAGGTCACGCCTCCACCTACAGCCTCTGCCGGCAACCTGCAGTTGCCGCCTCCACCTGCAGGTTATTGGCAGACAGCTTAGGCCACGCCTCCACCTACAGCCTCTGCCAGCAACTTCTGCCAGCAACCTGCAGGTGCCGCCTCCACCTGCAGATTCTGGCAGACAGCTTATGTCACGCCTCCACCTACAGCCTCTGTCAGTAACCTGCAGGTGCAGCCTCCACCTGCAGGTTGCTGGCAGACAGCTTATGTCACGCCTCCACCTACAGCCTCTGCCAGCAACCTGCAGGTGCCGCCTCCACCTGCAGATTCTGGCAGACAGCTTAGGTCACGTCTCCACCTACAGCCTCTGCCAGCAACTTCTGCCAGCAGCCTACAGGTGCCGCCTCCACCTGCAGATTCTGGCAAACAGCTTAAGTCATGCCTCCACCTACAGCCTCTGCCAGCAACCTGCAGGTGCCGCCTCCACCTACAGATTCTGGCAGACAGCTTAAGTCATGCCTCCACCTACAGCCTCTGCCAGCAACCTGCAGGTGCCGCCTCCACCTACAGGTTACTGGCAGACAGCTTAGGTCAAGTCTCCACCTACAGCCTCTGCCAGCAACTTCTGCCAGCAACCTGCAGGTGCCGCCTCCACCTACAGGTTACTGGCAGGCAGCTTAGGTCATGCCTCCACCTAAAGCCTCTCTCAGTAACCTGCAGGTGCAGCCTCCACCTGCAGATTCTGGAAGACAGCTTAGGTCACGCCTCCACCTACAGCCTCTGCCAGCAACCTGCAGGTGCCGCCTCCACCTACAGGTTACTGGCAGACAGCTTAGGTCAAGTCTCCACCTACAGCCTCTGCCAGCAACTTCTGCCAGTAACCTGCAGGTGCCGCCTCCACCTGCAGATTCTGGCAGACAGCTTATGTCACGCCTCCACCTACAGCCTCTGTCAGTAACCTGCAGGTGCCGCCTCCACCTGCAGATTCTGGCAAACAGCTTAAGTCATGCCTCCACCTACAGCCTCTGCCGGCAACCTGCAGGTGCCGCCTCCACCTACAGGTTACTGGCAGGCAGCTTAAGTCATGCCTCCACCTACAGCCTCTGCCGGCAACCTGCAGGTGCCGCCTCCACCTACAGGTTACTGGCAGACAGCTTAGGTCAAGTCTCCACCTACAGCCTCTGCCAGCAACTTCTGCCAGCAACCTGCAGGTGCCGCCTCCACCTGCAGATTCTGGCAGACAGCTTATGTCACGCCTCCACCTACATACTCTGTCAGTAACCTGCAGGTGCAGCCTCCACCTGCAGGTTGCTGGCAGACAGCTTATGTCACGCCTCCACCTACAGCCTCTGCCGGCAACCTGCAGTTGCCGCCTCCACCTGCAGGTTATTGGCAGACAGCTTAGGCCACGCCTCCACCTACAGCCTCTGCCAGCAACTTCTGCCAGCAACCTGCAGGTGCCGCCTCCACCTGCAGATTCTGGCAGACAGCTTATGTCACGCCTCCACCTACAGCCTCTGTCAGTAACCTGCAGGTGCAGCCTCCACCTGCAGGCTGCTGGCAGACAGCTTATGTCACGCCTCCACCTACAGCCTCTGCCAGCAACCTGCAGGTGCCGCCTCCACCTGCAGATTCTGGCAGACAGCTTAGGTCACGCCTCCACCTACAGCCTCTGCCGGCAACCTGCAGTTGCCGCCTCCACCTGCAGGTTATTGGCAGACAGCTTAGGCCACGCCTCCACCTACAGCCTCTGCCAGCAACTTCTGCCAGCAACCTGCAGGTGCCGCCTCCACCTGCAGATTCTGGCAGACAGCTTATGTCACGCCTCCACCTACAGCCTCTGTCAGTAACCTGCAGGTGCAGCCTCCACCTGCAGGTTGCTGGCAGACAGCTTATGTCACGCCTCCACCTACAGCCTCTGCCAGCAACCTGCAGGTGCCGCCTCCACCTGCAGATTCTGGCAGACAGCTTAGGTCACGTCTCCACCTACAGCCTCTGCCAGCAACTTCTGCCAGCAGCCTACAGGTGCCGCCTCCACCTGCAGATTCTGGCAAACAGCTTAAGTCATGCCTCCACCTACAGCCTCTGCCAGCAACCTGCAGGTGCCGCCTCCACCTACAGATTCTGGCAGACAGCTTAAGTCATGCCTCCACCTACAGCCTCTGCCAGCAACCTGCAGGTGCCGCCTCCACCTACAGGTTACTGGCAGACAGCTTAGGTCAAGTCTCCACCTACAGCCTCTGCCAGCAACTTCTGCCAGCAACCTGCAGGTGCCGCCTCCACCTACAGGTTACTGGCAGGCAGCTTAGGTCATGCCTCCACCTAAAGCCTCTCTCAGTAACCAGCAGGTGCAGCCTCCACCTGCAGATTCTGGCAGACAGCTTAGGTCACGCCTCCACCTACAGCCTCTGCCAGCAACCTGCAGGTGCCGCCTCCACCTACAGGTTACTGGCAGACAGCTTAGGTCAAGTCTCCACCTACAGCCTCTGCCAGCAACTTCTGCCAGTAACCTGCAGGTGCCGCCTCCACCTGCAGATTCTGGCAGACAGCTTATGTCACGCCTCCACCTACAGCCTCTGTCAGTAACCTGCAGGTGCCGCCTCCACCTGCAGATTCTGGCAAACAGCTTAAGTCATGCCTCCACCTACAGCCTCTGCCGGCAACCTGCAGGTGCCGCCTCCACCTACAGGTTACTGGCAGGCAGCTTAGGTCATGCCTCCACCTAAAGCCTCTCTCAGTAACCTGCAGGTGCAGCCTCCACCTGCAGATTCTGGCAGACAGCTTAGGTCACGCCTCCACCTACAGCCTCTGCCGGCAACCTGCAGTTGCCGCCTCCACCTGCAGGTTACTGGCAGACAGCTTAGGTCACGTCTCCACCTACAGCCTCTGCCAGCAACTTCTGCCAGCAACCTACAGGTGCCGCCTCCACCTGCAGATTCTGGCAGACAGCTTAAGTCATGCCTCCACCTACAGCCTCTGCCAGCAACCTGCAGGTGCCGCCTCCACCTACAGGTTACTGGCAGACAGCTTAGGTCAAGTCTCCACCTACAGCCTCTGCCAGCAACTTCTGCTAGCAACCTGCAGGTGCCGCCTCCACCTGCAGATTCTGGCAGACAGCTTATGTCACGCCTCCACCTACAGCCTCTGTCAGATACCTGCAGGTGCAGCCTCCACCTGCAGGTTGCTGGCAGACAGCTTATGTCACGCCTCCACCGACAGCCTCTGCCAGCAACCTGCAGGTGCCGCCTCCACCTGCAGATTCTGGCAGACAGCTTATGTCACGCCTCCACCTACATACTCTGTCAGTAACCTGCAGGTGCAGCCTCCACCTGCAGGTTGCTGGCAGACAGCTTATGTCACGCCTCCACCTACAGCCTCTGCCGGCAACCTGCAGTTGCCGCCTCCACCTGCAGGTTATTGGCAGACAGCTTAGGCCACGCCTCCACCTACAGCCTCTGCCAGCAACTTCTGCCAGCAACCTGCAGGTGCCGCCTCCACCTGCAGATTCTGGCAGACAGCTTATGTCACGCCTCCACCTACAGCCTCTGTCAGTAACCTGCAGGTGCAGCCTCCACCTGCAGGCTGCTGGCAGACAGCTTATGTCACGCCTCCACCTACAGCCTCTGCCAGCAACCTGCAGGTGCCGCCTCCACCTGCAGATTCTGGCAGACAGCTTAGGTCACGCCTCCACCTACAGCCTCTGCCGGCAACCTGCAGTTGCCGCCTCCACCTGCAGGTTATTGGCAGACAGCTTAGGCCACGCCTCCACCTACAGCCTCTGCCAGCAACTTCTGCCAGCAACCTGCAGGTGCCGCCTCCACCTGCAGATTCTGGCAGACAGCTTATGTCACGCCTCCACCTACAGTCTCTGTCAGTAACCTGCAGGTGCAGCCTCCACCTGCAGGTTGCTGGCAGACAGCTTATGTCACGCCTCCACCTACAGCCTCTGCCAGCAACCTGCAGGTGCCGCCTCCACCTGCAGATTCTGGCAGACAGCTTAGGTCACGTCTCCACCTACAGCCTCTGCCAGCAACTTCTGCCAGCAGCCTACAGGTGCCGCCTCCACCTGCAGATTCTGGCAAACAGCTTAAGTCATGCCTCCACCTACAGCCTCTGCCAGCAACCTGCAGGTGCCGCCTCCACCTACAGATTCTGGCAGACAGCTTAAGTCATGCCTCCACCTACAGCCTCTGCCAGCAACCTGCAGGTGGCGCCTCCACCTACAGGTTACTGGCAGACAGCTTAGGTCAAGTCTCCACCTACAGCCTCTGCCAGCAACTTCTGCCAGCAACCTGCAGGTGCCGCCTCCACCTACAGGTTACTGGCAGGCAGCTTAGGTCATGCCTCCACCTAAAGCCTCTCTCAGTAACCTGCAGGTGCAGCCTCCACCTGCAGATTCTGGCAGACAGCTTAGGTCACGCCTCCACCTACAGCCTCTGCCAGCAACCTGCAGGTGCCGCCTCCACCTACAGGTTACTGGCAGACAGCTTAGGTCAAGTCTCCACCTACAGCCTCTGCCAGCAACTTCTGCCAGTAACCTGCAGGTGCCGCCTCCACCTGCAGATTCTGGCAGACAGCTTATGTCACGCCTCCACCTACAGCCTCTGTCAGTAACCTGCAGGTGCCGCCTCCACCTGCAGATTCTGGCAAACAGCTTAAGTCATGCCTCCACCTACAGCCTCTGCCGGCAACCTGCAGGTGCCGCCTCCACCTACAGGTTACTGGCAGGCAGCTTAGGTCATGCCTCCACCTAAAGCCTCTCTCAGTAACCTGCAGGTGCAGCCTCCACCTGCAGATTCTGGCAGACAGCTTAAGTCATGCCTCCACCTACAGCCTCTGCCAGCAACCTGCAGGTGCCGCCTCCACCTACAGGTTACTGGCAGACAGCTTAGGTCAAGTCTCCACCTACAGCCTCTGCCAGCAACTTCTGCCAGCAACCTGCAGGTGCCGCCTCCACCTGCAGATTCTGGCAGACAGCTTATGTCACGCCTCCACCTACAGCCTCTGTCAGATACCTGCAGGTGCAGCCTCCACCTGCAGGTTGCTGGCAGACAGCTTATGTCACGCCTCCACCGACAGCCTCTGCCAGCAACCTGCAGGTGCCGCCTCCACCTGCAGATTCTGGAAGACAGCTTAGGTCACGTCTCCACCTACAGCCTCTGCCAGCAACTTCTGCCAGCAACCTACAGGTGCCGCCTCCACCTGCAGATTCTGGCAGACAGCTTAAGTCATGCCTCCACCTACAGCCTCTGCCAGCAACCTGCAGGTGCCGCCTCCACCTGCAGATTCTGGCAGACAGCTTAGGTCACGTCTCCACCTACAGCCTCTGCCAGCAACTTCTGCCAGCAGCCGACAGGTGCCGCCTCCACCTGCAGATTCTGGCAAACAGCTTAAGTCATGCCTCCACCTACAGCCTCTGCCGGCAACCTGCAGGTGCCGCCTCCACCTACAGGTTACTGGCAGGCAGCTTAGGTCATGCCTCCACCTAAAGCCTCTCTCAGTAACCTGCAGGTGCAGCCTCCACCTGCAGATTCTGGCAGACAGCTTAGGTCACGCCTCCACCTACAGCCTCTGCCAGCAACCTGCAGGTGCCGCCTCCACCTACAGGTTACTGGCAGACAGCTTAGGTCAAGTCTCCACCTACAGCCTCTGCCAGCAACTTCTGCCAGCAACCTGCAGGTGCCGCCTCCACCTGCAGATTCTGGCAGACAGCTTATGTCACGCCTCCACCTACAGCCTCTGTCAGTAACCTGCAGGTGCAGCCTCCACCTGCAGGTTGCTGGCAGACAGCTTACGTCACGCCTCCACCTACAGCCTCTGCCAGCAACCTGCAGGTGCCGCCTCCACCTGCAGATTCTGGCAGACAGCTTAGGTCACGTCTCCACTTACAGCCTCTGCCAGCAACTTCTGCCAGCAACCTACTGGTGCCGCCTCCACCTGCAGATTCTGGCAAACAGCTTAAGTCATGCCTCCACCTACAGCCTCTGCCGGCAACCTGCAGGTGCCGCCTCCACCTACAGGTTACTGGCAGACAGCTTAAGTCATGCCTCCACCTACAGCCTCTGTCAGTAACCTGCAGGTGCAGCCTCCACCTGCAGGTTGCTGGCAGACAGCTTATGTCACGCCTCCACCTACAGCCTCTGCCAGCAACCTGCAGGTGCCGCCTCCACCTGCAGATTCTGGCAGACAGCTTAGGTCACGTCTCCACCTACAGCCTCTGCCAGCAACTTCTGCAAACAGCCTACAGGTGCCGCCTCCACCTGCAGATTCTGGCAAACAGCTTAAGTCATGCCTCCACCTACAGCCTCTGCCAGCAACCTGCAGGTGCCGCCTCCACCTACAGATTCTGGCAGACAGCTTAAGTCATGCCTCCACCTACAGCCTCTGCCAGCAACCTGCAGGTGCCGCCTCCACCTACAGGTTACTGGCAGACAGCTTAGGTCAAGTCTCCACCTACAGCCTCTGCCAGCAACTTCTGCCAGCAACCTGCAGGTGCCGCCTCCACCTACAGGTTACTGGCAGGCAGCTTAGGTCATGCCTCCACCTAAAGCCTCTCTCAGTAACCTGCAGGTGCAGCCTCCACCTGCAGATTCTGGCAGACAGCTTAGGTCACGCCTCCACCTACAGCCTCTGCCAGCAACCTGCAGGTGCCGCCTCCACCTACAGGTTACTGGCAGACAGCTTAGGTCAAGTCTCCACCTACAGCCTCTGCCAGCAACTTCTGCCAGCAACCTGCAGGTGCCGCCTCCACCTGCAGATTCTGGCAGACAGCTTATGTCACGCCTCCACCTACAGCCTCTGTCAGTAACCTGCAGGTGCAGCCTCCACCTGCAGGTTGCTGGCAGACAGCTTACGTCACGCCTCCACCTACAGCCTCTGCCAGCAACCTGCAGGTGCCGCCTCCACCTGCAGATTCTGGCAGACAGCTTAGGTCACGTCTCCACTTACAGCCTCTGCCAGCAACTTCTGCCAGCAACCTACTGGTGCCGCCTCCACCTGCAGATTCTGGCAAACAGCTTAAGTCATGCCTCCACCTACAGCCTCTGCCGGCAACCTGCAGGTGCCGCCTCCACCTACAGGTTACTGGCAGACAGCTTAAGTCATGCCTCCACCTACAGCCTCTGTCAGTAACCTGCAGGTGCAGCCTCCACCTGCAGGTTGCTGGCAGACAGCTTATGTCACGCCTCCACCTACAGCCTCTGCCAGCAACCTGCAGGTGCCGCCTCCACCTGCAGATTCTGGCAGACAGCTTAGGTCACGTCTCCACCTACAGCCTCTGCCAGCAACTTCTGCAAACAGCCTACAGGTGCCGCCTCCACCTGCAGATTCTGGCAAACAGCTTAAGTCATGCCTCCACCTACAGCCTCTGCCAGCAACCTGCAGGTGCCGCCTCCACCTACAGATTCTGGCAGACAGCTTAAGTCATGCCTCCACCTACAGCCTCTGCCAGCAACCTGCAGGTGCCGCCTCCACCTACAGGTTACTGGCAGACAGCTTAGGTCAAGTCTCCACCTACAGCCTCTGCCAGCAACTTCTGCCAGCAACCTGCAGGTGCCGCCTCCACCTACAGGTTACTGGCAGGCAGCTTAGGTCATGCCTCCACCTAAAGCCTCTCTCAGTAACCTGCAGGTGCAGCCTCCACCTGCAGATTCTGGCAGACAGCTTAGGTCACGCCTCCACCTACAGCCTCTGCCAGCAACCTGCAGGTGCCGCCTCCACCTACAGGTTACTGGCAGGCAGCTTAGGTCATGCCTCCACCTAAAGCCTCTCTCTGTAACCTGCAGGTGCAGCCTCCACCTGCAGATTCTGGCAGACAGCTTAGGTCACGTCTCCACCTACAGCCTCTGCCAGCAACTTCTGCCAGCAGCCTACAGGTGCCGCCTCCACCTGCAGATTCTGGCAAACAGCTTAAGTCATGCCTCCACCTACAGCCTCTGCCAGCAACCTGCAGGTGCCGCCTCCACCTACAGATTCTGGCAGACAGCTTAAGTCATGCCTCCACCTACAGCCTCTGCCAGCAACCTGCAGGTGCCGCCTCCACCTACAGGTTACTGGCAGACAGCTTAGGTCAAGTCTCCACCTACAGCCTCTGCCAGCAACTTCTGCCAGCAACCTGCAGGTGCCGCCTCCACCTACAGGTTACTGGCAGGCAGCTTAGGTCATGCCTCCACCTAAAGCCTCTCTCAGTAACCTGCAGGTGCAGCCTCCACCTGCAGATTCTGGCAGACAGCTTAGGTCACGCCTCCACCTACAGCCTCTGCCAGCAACCTGCAGGTGCCGCCTCCACCTACAGGTTACTGGCAGACAGCTTAGGTCAAGTCTCCACCTACAGCCTCTGCCAGCAACTTCTGCCAGTAACCTGCAGGTGCCGCCTCCACCTGCAGATTCTGGCAGACAGCTTATGTCACGCCTCCACCTACAGCCTCTGTCAGTAACCTGCAGGTGCCGCCTCCACCTGCAGATTCTGGCAAACAGCTTAAGTCATGCCTCCACCTACAGCCTCTGCCGGCAACCTGCAGGTGCCGCCTCCACCTACAGGTTACTGGCAGGCAGCTTAGGTCATGCCTCCACCTAAAGCCTCTCTCAGTAACCTGCAGGTGCAGCCTCCACCTGCAGATTCTGGCAGACAGCTTAGGTCACGCCTCCACCTACAGCCTCTGCCGGCAACCTGCAGTTGCCGCCTCCACCTGCAGGTTACTGGCACACAGCTTAGGTCACGTCTCCACCTACAGCCTCTGCCAGCAACTTCTGCCAGCAACCTACAGGTGCCGCCTCCACCTGCAGATTCTGGCAGACAGCTTAAGTCATGCCTCCACCTACAGCCTCTGCCAGCAACCTGCAGGTGCCGCCTCCACCTACAGGTTACTGGCAGACAGCTTAGGTCAAGTCTCCACCTACAGCCTCTGCCAGCAACTTCTGCCAGCAACCTGCAGGTGCCGCCTCCACCTGCAGATTCTGGCAGACAGCTTATGTCACGCCTCCACCTACAGCCTCTGTCAGTAACCTGCAGGTGCAGCCTCCACCTGCAGGTTGCTGGCAGACAGCTTATGTCACGCCTCCACCTACAGCCTCTGCCAGCAACCTGCAGGTGCCGCCTCCACCTGCAGATTCTGGCAGACAGCTTAGGTCACGTCTCCACCTACAGCCTCTGCCAGCAACTTCTGCAAACAGCCTACAGGTGCCGCCTCCACCTGCAGATTCTGGCAAACAGCTTAAGTCATGCCTCCACCTACAGCCTCTGCCAGCAACCTGCAGCTGCCGCCTCCACCTACAGATTCTGGCAGACAGCTTAAGTCATGCCTCCACCTACAGCCTCTGCCAGCAACCTGCAGGTGCCGCCTCCACCTACAGGTTACTGGCAGACAGCTTAGGTCAAGTCTCCACCTACAGCCTCTGCCAGCAACTTCTGCCAGCAACCTGCAGGTGCCGCCTCCACCTACAGGTTACTGGCAGGCAGCTTAGGTCATGCCTCCACCTAAAGCCTCTCTCAGTAACCTGCAGGTGCAGCCTCCACCTGCAGATTCTGGCAGACAGCTTAGGTCACGCCTCCACCTACAGCCTCTGCCAGCAACCTGCAGGTGCCGCCTCCACCTACAGGTTACTGGCAGACAGCTTAGGTCAAGTCTCCACCTACAGCCTCTGCCAGCAACTTCTGCCAGTAACCTGCAGGTGCCGCCTCCACCTGCAGATTCTGGCAGACAGCTTATGTCACGCCTCCACCTACAGCCTCTGTCAGTAACCTGCAGGTGCCGCCTCCACCTACAGATTCTGGCAGACAGCTTAAGTCATGCCTCCACCTACAGCCTCTGCCAGCAACCTGCAGGTGCCGCCTCCACCTACAGATTCTGGCAGACAGCTTAAGTCATGCCTCCACCTACAGCCTCTGCCAGCAACCTGCAGGTGCCGCCTCCACCTACAGGTTACTGGCAGGCAGCTTAGGTCATGCCTCCACCTAAAGCCTCTCTCAGTAACCTGCAGGTGCAGCCTCCACCTGCAGATTCTGGCAGACAGCTTAAGTCATGCCTCCACCTACAGCCTCTGCCAGCAACCTGCAGGTGCCGCCTCCACCTACAGGTTACTGGCAGACAGCTTAGGTCAAGTCTCCACCTACAGCCTCTGTCAGTAACCTGCAGGTGCAGCCTCCACCTGCAGGTTGCTGGCAGACAGCTTACGTCACGCCTCCACCTACAGCCTCTGCCAGCAACCTGCAGGTGCCGCCTCCACCTGCAGATTCTGGCAGACAGCTTAGGTCACGTCTCCACTTACAGCCTCTGCCAGCAACTTCTGCCAGCAACCTACTGGTGCCGCCTCCACCTGCAGATTCTGGCAAACAGCTTAAGTCATGCCTCCACCTACAGCCTCTGCCGGCAACCTGCAGGTGCCGCCTCCACCTACAGGTTACTGGCAGACAGCTTAAGTCATGCCTCCACCTACAGCCTCTGCCAGCAACCTGCAGGTGCCGCCTCCACCTACAGGTTACTGGCAGGCAGCTTAGGTCATGCCTCCACCTAAAGCCTCTCTCTGTAACCTGCAGGTGCAGCCTCCACCTGCAGATTCTGGCAGACAGCTTAGGTCACGTCTCCACCTACAGCCTCTGCCAGCAACTTCTGCCAGCAGCCTACAGGTGCCGCCTCCACCTGCAGATTCTGGCAAACAGCTTAAGTCATGCCTCCACCTACAGCCTCTGCCAGCAACCTGCAGGTGCCGCCTCCACCTACAGATTCTGGCAGACAGCTTAAGTCATGCCTCCACCTACAGCCTCTGCCAGCAACCTGCAGGTGCCGCCTCCACCTACAGGTTACTGGCAGACAGCTTAGGTCAAGTCTCCACCTACAGCCTCTGCCAGCAACTTCTGCCAGCAACCTGCAGGTGCCGCCTCCACCTACAGGTTACTGGCAGGCAGCTTAGGTCATGCCTCCACCTAAAGCCTCTCTCAGTAACCTGCAGGTGCAGCCTCCACCTGCAGATTCTGGCAGACAGCTTAGGTCACGCCTCCACCTACAGCCTCTGCCAGCAACCTGCAGGTGCCGCCTCCACCTACAGGTTACTGGCAGACAGCTTAGGTCAAGTCTCCACCTACAGCCTCTGCCAGCAACTTCTGCCAGTAACCTGCAGGTGCCGCCTCCACCTGCAGATTCTGGCAGACAGCTTATGTCACGCCTCCACCTACAGCCTCTGTCAGTAACCTGCAGGTGCCGCCTCCACCTGCAGATTCTGGCAAACAGCTTAAGTCATGCCTCCACCTACAGCCTCTGCCGGCAACCTGCAGGTGCCGCCTCCACCTACAGGTTACTGGCAGGCAGCTTAGGTCATGCCTCCACCTAAAGCCTCTCTCAGTAACCTGCAGGTGCAGCCTCCACCTGCAGATTCTGGCAGACAGCTTAGGTCACGCCTCCACCTACAGCCTCTGCCGGCAACCTGCAGTTGCCGCCTCCACCTGCAGGTTACTGGCAGACAGCTTAGGTCACGTCTCCACCTACAGCCTCTGCCAGCAACTTCTGCCAGCAACCTACAGGTGCCGCCTCCACCTGCAGATTCTGGCAGACAGCTTAAGTCATGCCTCCACCTACAGCCTCTGCCAGCAACCTGCAGGTGCCGCCTCCACCTACAGGTTACTGGCAGACAGCTTAGGTCAAGTCTCCACCTACAGCCTCTGCCAGCAACTTCTGCCAGCAACCTGCAGGTGCCGCCTCCACCTGCAGATTCTGGCAGACAGCTTATGTCACGCCTCCACCTACAGCCTCTGTCAGTAACCTGCAGGTGCAGCCTCCACCTGCAGGTTGCTGGCAGACAGCTTATGTCACGCCTCCACCTACAGCCTCTGCCAGCAACCTGCAGGTGCCGCCTCCACCTGCAGATTCTGGCAGACAGCTTAGGTCACGTCTCCACCTACAGCCTCTGCCAGCAACTTCTGCAAACAGCCTACAGGTGCCGCCTCCACCTGCAGATTCTGGCAAACAGCTTAAGTCATGCCTCCACCTACAGCCTCTGCCAGCAACCTGCAGCTGCCGCCTCCACCTACAGATTCTGGCAGACAGCTTAAGTCATGCCTCCACCTACAGCCTCTGCCAGCAACCTGCAGGTGCCGCCTCCACCTACAGGTTACTGGCAGACAGCTTAGGTCAAGTCTC
Source organism: Leptoclinus maculatus (assembly GCA_032191485.1). Lineage (NCBI taxonomy): Eukaryota > Metazoa > Chordata > Actinopteri > Perciformes > Stichaeidae > Leptoclinus > Leptoclinus maculatus. Next base: position 69,950 of record JAVDOI010000329.1, read on the forward strand.
CACCTACAGCCTCTGCCAGCAACTTCTGCCAGCAACCTGCAGGTGCCGCCTCCACCTACAGGTTACTGGCAGGCAGCTTAGGTCATGCCTCCACCTAAAGCCTCTCTCAGTAACCTGCAGGTGCAGCCTCCACCTGCAGATTCTGGCAGACAGCTTAGGTCACGCCTCCACCTACAGCCTCTGCCAGCAACCTGCAGGTGCCGCCTCCACCTACAGGTTACTGGCAGACAGCTTAGGTCAAGTCTCCACCTACAGCCTCTGCCAGCAACTTCTGCCAGTAACCTGCAGGTGCCGCCTCCACCTGCAGATTCTGGCAGACAGTTTATGTCACGCCTCCACCTACAGCCTCTGTCAGTAACCTGCAGGTGCCGCCTCCACCTACAGATTCTGGCAGACAGCTTAAGTCATGCCTCCACCTACAGCCTCTGCCAGCAACCTGCAGGTGCCGCCTCCACCTACAGATTCTGGCAGACAGCTTAAGTCATGCCTCCACCTACAGCCTCTGCCAGCAACCTGCAGGTGCCGCCTCCACCTACAGGTTACTGGCAGGCAGCTTAGGTCATGCCTCCACCTAAAGCCTCTCTCAGTAACCTGCAGGTGCAGCCTCCACCTGCAGATTCTGGCAGACAGCTTAGGTCACGCCTCCACCTACAGCCTCTGCCAGCAACCTGCAGGTGCCGCCTCCACCTACAGGTTACTGGCAGACAGCTTAGGTCAAGTCTCCACCTACAGCCTCTGCCAGCAACTTCTGCCAGTAACCTGCAGGTGCCGCCTCCACCTGCAGATTCTGGCAGACAGCTTATGTCACGCCTCCACCTACAGCCTCTGTCAGTAACCTGCAGGTGCCGCCTCCACCTGCAGATTCTGGCAAACAGCTTAAGTCATGCCTCCACCTACAGCCTCTGCCGGCAACCTGCAGGTGCCGCCTCCACCTACAGGTTACTGGCAGGCAGCTTAGGTCATGCCTCCACCTAAAGCCTCTCTCAGTAACCTGCAGGTGCAGCCTCCACCTGCAGATTCTGGCAGACAGCTTAGGTCACGCCTCCACCTACAGCCTCTGCCGGCAACCTGCAGTTGCCGCCTCCACCTGCAGGTTACTGGCAGACAGCTTAGGTCACGTCTCCACCTACAGCCTCTGCCAGCAACTTCTGCCAGCAACCTACAGGTGCCGCCTCCACCTGCAGATTCTGGCAGACAGCTTAAGTCATGCCTCCACCTACAGCCTCTGCCAGCAACCTGCAGGTGCCGCCTCCACCTACAGGTTACTGGCAGACAGCTTAGGTCAAGTCTCCACCTACAGCCTCTGCCAGCAACTTCTGCCAGCAACCTGCAGGTGCCGCCTCCACCTGCAGATTCTGGCAGACAGCTTATGTCACGCCTCCACCTACAGCCTCTGTCAGTAACCTGCAGGTGCAGCCTCCACCTGCAGGTTGCTGGCAGACAGCTTATGTCACGCCTCCACCGACAGCCTCTGCCAGCAACCTGCAGGTGCCGCCTCCACCTGCAGATTCTGGAAGACAGCTTAGGTCACGTCTCCACCTACAGCCTCTGCCAGCAACTTCTGCCAGCAACCTACAGGTGCCGCCTCCACCTGCAGATTCTGGCAGACAGCTTAAGTCATGCCTCCACCTACAGCCTCTGCCAGCAACCTGCAGGTGCCGCCTCCACCTGCAGATTCTGGCAGACAGCTTAGGTCACGTCTCCACCTACAGCCTCTGCCAGCAACTTCTGCCAGCAGCCTACAGGTGCCGCCTCCACCTACAGGTTACTGGCAGGCAGCTTAGGTCATGCCTCCACCTAAAGCCTCTCTCAGTAACCTGCAGGTGCCGCCTCCACCTGCAGATTCTGGCAAACAGCTTAAGTCATGCCTCCACCTACAGCCTCTGCCGGCAACCTGCAGGTGCCGCCTCCACCTACACGTTACTGGCAGGCAGCTTAGGTCATGCCTCCACCTAAAGCCTCTCTCAGTAACCTGCAGGTGCAGCCTCCACCTGCAGATTCTGGCAGACAGCTTAGGTCACGCCTCCACCTACAGCCTCTGCCGGCAACCTGCAGTTGCCGCCTCCGCCAGGTTACTGGCAGACAGTTTAGGCCACGCCTCCACCTACAGCCTCTGCCAGCAACTTCTGCCAGCAACCTACAGGTGCCGCCTCCACCCGCAGTTTCTGGCAGACAACTTAAGTCATGCCTCCACCTACAGCCTCTGCCAGCAACCTGCAGGTGCCGCCTCCACCTACAGGTTACTGGCAGACAGCTTAAGTCATGCCTCCACCTACAGCCTCTGCCAGCAACCTGCAGGTGCCGCCTCCACCTACAGATTCTGGCAGACAGCTTAAGTCATGCCTCCACCTACAGCCTCTGCCAGCAACCTGCAGGTGCCGCCTCCACCTACAGGTTACTGGCAGACAGCTTAGGTCAAGTCTCCACCTACAGCCTCTGCCAGCAACTTCTGCCAGCAACCTGCAGGTGCCGCCTCCACCTACAGGTTACTGGCAGGCAGCTTAGGTCATGCCTCCACCTAAAGCCTCTCTCAGTAACCTGCAGGTGCAGCCTCCACCTGCAGATTCTGGCAGACAGCTTAGGTCACGCCTCCACCTACAGCCTCTGCCAGCAACCTGCAGGTGCCGCCTCCACCTACAGGTTACTGGCAGACAGCTTAGGTCATGCCTCCACCTAAAGCCTCTCTCAGTAACCTGCAGGTGCAGCCTCCACCTGCAGATTCTGGCAAACAGCTTAAGTCATGCCTCCACCTACAGCCTCTGCCGGCAACCTGCAGGTGCCGCCTCCACCTACAGGTTACTGGCAGGCAGCTTAGGTCATGCCTCCACCTAAAGCCTCTCTCAGTAACCTGCAGGTGCAGCCTCCACCTGCAGATTCTGGCAGACAGCTTAGGTCACTCCTCCACCTACAGCCTCTGCCGGCAACCTGCAGTTGCCGCCTCCACCTGCAGGTTACTGGCAGACAGCTTAGGTCACGTCTCCACCTACAGCCTCTGCCAGCAACTTCTGCCAGCAACCTACAGGTGCCGCCTCCACCTGCAGATTCTGGCAGACAGCTTAAGTCATGCCTCCACCTACAGCCTCTGCCAGCAACCTGCAGGTGCCGCCTCCACCTACAGGTTACTGGCAGACAGCTTAGGTCAAGTCTCCACCTACAGCCTCTGCCAGCAACTTCTGCCAGCAACCTGCAGGTGCCGCCTCCACCTGCAGATTCTGGCAGACAGCTTATGTCACGCCTCCACCTACAGCCTCTGTCAGTAACCTGCAGGTGCAGCCTCCACCTGCAGGTTGCTGGCAGACAGCTTAGGTCACGTCTCCACCTACAGCCTCTGCCAGCAACTTCTGCCAGCAACCTACAGGTGCCGCCTCCACCTGCAGATTCTGGCAGACAGCTTAAGTCATGCCTCCACCTACAGCCTCTGCCAGCAACCTGCAGGTGCCGCCTCCACCTACAGGTTACTGGCAGACAGCTTAGGTCAAGTCTCCACCTACAGCCTCTGCCAGCAACTTCTGCCAGCAACCTGCAGGTGCCGCCTCCACCTGCAGATTCTGGCAGACAGCTTATGTCACGCCTCCACCTACAGCCTCTGTCAGTAACCTGCAGGTGCAGCCTCCACCTGCAGGTTGCTGGCAGACAGCTTATGTCACGCCTCCACCGACAGCCTCTGCCAGCAACCTGCAGGTGCCGCCTCCACCTGCAGATTCTGGAAGACAGCTTAGGTCACGTCTCCACCTACAGCCTCTGCCAGCAACTTCTGCCAGCAACCTACAGGTGCCGCCTCCACCTGCAGATTCTGGCAGACAGCTTAAGTCATGCCTCCACCTACAGCCTCTGCCAGCAACCTGCAGGTGCCGCCTCCACCTGCAGATTCTGGCAGACAGCTTAGGTCACGTCTCCACCTACAGCCTCTGCCAGCAACTTCTGCCAGCAGCCTACAGGTGCCGCCTCCACCTACAGGTTACTGGCAGGCAGCTTAGGTCATGCCTCCACCTAAAGCCTCTCTCAGTAACCTGCAGGTGCCGCCTCCACCTGCAGATTCTGGCAAACAGCTTAAGTCATGCCTCCACCTACAGCCTCTGCCGGCAACCTGCAGGTGCCGCCTCCACCTACACGTTACTGGCAGGCAGCTTAGGTCATGCCTCCACCTAAAGCCTCTCTCAGTAACCTGCAGGTGCAGCCTCCACCTGCAGATTCTGGCAGACAGCTTAGGTCACGCCTCCACCTACAGCCTCTGCCGGCAACCTGCAGTTGCCGCCTCCGCCAGGTTACTGGCAGACAGTTTAGGCCACGCCTCCACCTACAGCCTCTGCCAGCAACTTCTGCCAGCAACCTACAGGTGCCGCCTCCACCCGCAGTTTCTGGCAGACAACTTAAGTCATGCCTCCACCTACAGCCTCTGCCAGCAACCTGCAGGTGCCGCCTCCACCTACAGGTTACTGGCAGACAGCTTAAGTCATGCCTCCACCTACAGCCTCTGCCAGCAACCTGCAGGTGCCGCCTCCACCTACAGATTCTGGCAGACAGCTTAAGTCATGCCTCCACCTACAGCCTCTGCCAGCAACCTGCAGGTGCCGCCTCCACCTACAGGTTACTGGCAGACAGCTTAGGTCAAGTCTCCACCTACAGCCTCTGCCAGCAACTTCTGCCAGCAACCTGCAGGTGCCGCCTCCACCTACAGGTTACTGGCAGGCAGCTTAGGTCATGCCTCCACCTAAAGCCTCTCTCAGTAACCTGCAGGTGCAGCCTCCACCTGCAGATTCTGGCAGACAGCTTAGGTCACGCCTCCACCTACAGCCTCTGCCAGCAACCTGCAGGTGCCGCCTCCACCTACAGGTTACTGGCAGACAGCTTAGGTCATGCCTCCACCTAAAGCCTCTCTCAGTAACCTGCAGGTGCAGCCTCCACCTGCAGATTCTGGCAAACAGCTTAAGTCATGCCTCCACCTACAGCCTCTGCCGGCAACCTGCAGGTGCCGCCTCCACCTACAGGTTACTGGCAGGCAGCTTAGGTCATGCCTCCACCTAAAGCCTCTCTCAGTAACCTGCAGGTGCAGCCTCCACCTGCAGATTCTGGCAGACAGCTTAGGTCACTCCTCCACCTACAGCCTCTGCCGGCAACCTGCAGTTGCCGCCTCCACCTGCAGGTTACTGGCAGACAGCTTAGGTCACGTCTCCACCTACAGCCTCTGCCAGCAACTTCTGCCAGCAACCTACAGGTGCCGCCTCCACCTGCAGATTCTGGCAGACAGCTTAAGTCATGCCTCCACCTACAGCCTCTGCCAGCAACCTGCAGGTGCCGCCTCCACCTACAGGTTACTGGCAGACAGCTTAGGTCAAGTCTCCACCTACAGCCTCTGCCAGCAACTTCTGCCAGCAACCTGCAGGTGCCGCCTCCACCTGCAGATTCTGGCAGACAGCTTATGTCACGCCTCCACCTACAGCCTCTGTCAGTAACCTGCAGGTGCAGCCTCCACCTGCAGGTTGCTGGCAGACAGCTTATGTCACGCCTCCACCGACAGCCTCTGCCAGCAACCTGCAGGTGCCGCCTCCACCTGCAGATTCTGGAAAACAGCTTAGGTCACGTCTCCACCTACAGCCTCTGCCAGCAACTTCTGCCAGCAACCTACAGGTGCCGCCTCCACCTGCAGATTCTGGCAGACAGCTTAAGTCATGCCTCCACCTACAGCCTCTGCCAGCAACCTGCAGGTGCCGCCTCCACCTGCAGATTCTGGCAGACAGCTTAGGTCACGTCTCCACCTACAGCCTCTGCCAGCAACTTCTGCCAGCAGCCTACAGGTGCCGCCTCCACCTGCAGATTCTGGCAGACAGCTTAGGTCACGTCTCCACCTACAGCCTCTGCCAGCAACTTCTGCCAGCAACCTACTGGTGCCGCCTCCACCTGCAGATTCTGGCAAACAGCTTAAGTCATGCCTCCACCTACAGCCTCTGCCGGCAACCTGCAGGTGCCGCCTCCACCTACACGTTACTGGCAGGCAGCTTAGGTCATGCCTCCACCTAAAGCCTCTCTCAGTAACCTGCAGGTGCAGCCTCCACCTGCAGATTCTGGCAGACAGCTTAGGTCACGCCTCCACCTACAGCCTCTGCCGGCAACCTGCAGTTGCCGCCTCCACCTGCAGGTTACTGGCAGGCAGCTTAGGTCATGCCTCCACCTAAAGCCTCTCTCAGTAACCTGCAGGTGCAGCCTCCACCTGCAGATTCTGGCAGACAGCTTAGGCCACGCCTCCACCTACAGCCTCTGCCAGCAACTTCTGCCAGCAACCTACAGGTGCCGCCTCCACCCGCAGTTTCTGGCAGACAACTTAAGTCATGCCTCCACCTACAGCCTCTGCCAGCAACCTGCAGGTGCCGCCTCCACCTACAGGTTACTGGCAGACAGCTTAAGTCATGCCTCCACCTACAGCCTCTGCCAGCAACCTGCAGGTGCCGCCTCCACCTACAGGTTACTGGCAGACAGCTTATGTCACGCCTCCACCTACAGCCTCTCTCAGTAACCTGCAGGTGCAGCCTCCACCTGCAGGTTGCTGGCAGACAGCTTATGTCACGCCTCCACCTACAGCCTCTGCCAGCAACCTGCAGGTGCAGCTGCAGGTGCAACCTCCACCTGTCAGCTGCCATCTTAATCTCCACCTACAGGCTCTACCAACAACCATTACCACTGCCTCCACCTGCAGATCCTCGCAGACACCTGCCACCTGAACCTTCACCTGCAGCCATCAACCTCGGCCTCCACCTGAAGACGCTGCCAGATGACTCGAGCTCCACCTGAAGCCTCCTCCATCAACCTGCACTGCTGCCTCCACTCCTATCGCCATGTGAAGACCATAGAGGAACAGCAGGGACCAGAGACACACTCGGAAATATCACCTCTCAGATAACAAACAGAAACCTAGCTGTGTCATAATAACATGTCTGGGCTGATGAAGTAAAGCTGCCTTTCTGTTTACATTCTGTTTACATCCTTCTTCTCCTCACAGCTATTTCCACACGTTGACTGACTGTGATGCTGAACTTCATGGACCAGAGAGAGCTCTTCTTCCTCCCACTCAACTCAAGGTAGAGTTAGTCAGCCGGATGTTCAGCAGTGTGAGATATTTGGTAGTGTCTCAGTGTGTAGCCGTGCTTCTTCAGTACCTCTGATTGTTTTAATGGAGGGTTGGTGATGCGTGTTATTTCAATACAACACATGTTCTTTGTGGTTTCCTCCAGACCCTGTTGGACTTCACAGACATCCAGATCCACCAGGAGCTGATCGAGAGCCGATGAGGACGATCCCTTCTTCCAGAGCTGTGTACCAGAGATGCTCCTTCCTCCTCCACATCCTGCACATTCACCACCGACTCCTGCTGCTCCTCTTCCAAACTGGGAGTGCCCCTCCCTGTCTCAGTTCCACCACCGCCAGATTAGTGGAAGTCTGAAGGATGCAGAGACGGCCAGTTAACTCGCTCTGTTACTGTGTACGTGTAAACCTTTTCACTGTTGCTCAATAAATGTCCATCATTCTCTGCAGTCATCAGATCAGTCGTTTGTGTCCACAAGAGTTAACATAAAACAGGCATGTTCATATTAGAGATCATAGTCAGTTTTTTATGTTTTTTACTTCAGTTTACCAGCAGATATATTTACTTACTTTTTACTTTCTGATAAATGAGTTGATACGAATTATTTATTGGTTAAAAATGGTTATGTTTATCACTGTAAAATAATAAATCATCATGTCTTTCATCATCATCATGTCTTATGAAATTCATGTCTTCAATGCTTTATCAGCACAATCATAACCATTATAATGTATCTATAAAGCCTTATAACAAGGCATCCTATAGGATAATCTCATCACTGTTAATCAAGGCATCACATGGATCACCTGCATTAACTTGTCACCTTTTTTTTTCTGGCTGGCTTCAGTAAAGATTCTGAATCTTTCTCTGGTCTTGTTGTAAGAACAATCAGTCTATTGAGGAGGAAACTCGTTTGTTTGGAACTTGTTTTTGTTTTTAAGATCCACTGATTTTATATCAAAGTCTCTTGCAATTCTTCACAATCTGTAGTTGTCTTAAAGGAAGACCTTCTTTCAGTGGTCTTGGATTAAATCTGCTTGCATTAATCAGAGTGTTCCTGTCAGTGGGTTTAGTGGGAATACTTGTTTGTAGTTTTTTCACCATTTTATATTAATTTAACATCTAAAAAGTTGATTTGAAATTTGTGTCAAAAGGGAGAGTTGGAGTCAAACTGTTCAAATACATTTTAATTTCTTCCAGCTTTTCTAACTCACCACTGAACTCAAGACAAATATCATTACAGATCAGCCCCAAACTGTGATGTACTGACCACAGTGGTTATTATGTTAAATACAATCCATTTAAAAAAGGACTCATCAAAATTAAAGTAACTCGGTGAAAATCATCTCAGCTCTCTTGACCACAAAATCTACCGACAACGTTTGGTTCACATCAATGGACAGTAAGTATCTCAAGGCATTCACATCGTCCTCATGAGGAACAGAATGAATTCACATCTATAGTTACTAGTAAATCCTTCTCATCAACAATGAGAGCACTGCTCTTTAGCAGCATGTCAGTGGTGTCTTGTATGTAGGAGGGCAAAGCGTTCACCAGCTTCTTCATGTGTGAGTCCACAAAGATTTGAGACTTGAGATGAATCCTCATCTGTTAAGTTCAACTGTTACTATTTAGTTTGGATATAACTTTTTGTATTTCTTATTTCAACCACAAGATGGTGCCATGATGTTTAAAGCACACACAGGTGACAAGTTAATGCAGGTGATACATGCCATGGTTTGATCAACAACAGTGATGTGATTCTATTATAGTTATGTGTCAACATGTTTTTGGAAATGTATAAAAAGTTGTTTGTAACTTGAAGAAGGCCCCTGAAGAAGACACGTGGAAACGTTGGGCTTTTGATTCAGCACACTGTTGTTGAAATAAATAGAGATTGATGAAGTGAACAGGTGTGTGTATGCTGTCCTCCTCCTTCAGCCAGACAAGAGTTCCAGCAGCAGCACAAGTTTGATGAGGTTGAGTTGTTTCTTTGTTTAAAATTCATGAGGCTTCATGAATCTCTTTTTAAGGGTTATAAAAAGGGTACATAAAACTATAGTTTTCTATAGTACTGATACATTTTAGTTAATAGACTAAGACTAAATCTAAATTTGTTTAAAAAAAATTACAAACCAGTGAGTGAGCAGCACCGTACTGTCTCTAAAAAGAGTAACATTTAAAAACAGGGTGATGGAAATAATCTGTTGATGACATCATTTACACAAAAACCTACAAATACGCCTTTTATTTTTAACCATATTGTGTTCCCCTACATTTAAGATGTATGACAGTGGTGATGAAGTTATTAATAAACTTCATAAACTGTTTCAGAGTTACATTTTTTATGTAGATTACCACTTTGTGTTTAAAAGTCATCAGTTTGGCTCTTTGCATGAAGAGGTTATCGATATGATAACTGAGACAAAAGCAATAATAATATCCTGTAATAAAAACCCAAATATGCATACATAATATGTAAATATACAACAATTATGTATATATAGACTTGACTGTGAAAACAAAATGGACGTGAAGGATTCCATAGTTGCTAGGTTACGTCTCAGTGCTTCATTAATATACGATCATCATTTAAACATACACAACGCCTCAAACGGTCAAGAAAAGTGTCTTCTCAACTTTCACCCAACGACCTGTCGCTTCTACTGACGACTTGGTACATCCTGACAAGAACTAGACTCACAGAGACTGGCGGAAGAGACACAACTGACTTCCATCATGGAAAATGTGAGATTTAAACACTTTGAGTGTTTTTAGCGTCGAGACATTTAGCTAAGCTAACGTTTTAAGCTAGCTAGCTAGCTAAGCTAGCTTAAAATATAACTTTTAAGCTAGCTAAACGTTAGCTAAGCTAACGTTTTCAGCTAGCTAGCTAGCTAAACTAGTTTAACTGAGCTGGAGGACTTGTAGATGATCACACATCGGCGCTCACCAGCTGAGGAGGAACTTCGT